>JANBTL010000008.1:0-66451 GCA_027578655.1 Coemansia sp. RSA 1694 | reverse complement strand
GATCCTATCTTCTAATGGGAAAGGAATTAAAAAATTGGATTTAACTATTGTACGAGAGGAATTAGTTGAGTTAATCTATGGTATACCAGTTCCAATAATAAGAAATTTATTCGACGGCTGGAATGCTAAATTAATAAAGGATAACAACTGAAAGCATATAAAGTTAGAAACCTACCAATAGAAATTCCTTAAAGATGCGCATAATAACAATGCGTAATAGGCTATAAGTAATATAATCGTAAGATATACGCTATATAGTACTAAAATTCAAGAAACTTTGTTTTTATAAATCAAAAAAAATGGTATAGTAACCTTAAAAATAAAATTAATTCTAATAAATAAAAATTATAAATTTATTATATTATAATAAGGAAATAATATTATCACAATATGATTTATTATATAAATTTTCATATAATTATAATTTGAGTTTAATCTTAGCTCAGAATGAACAGTTACTATTAGCTTTACACATGCTAGTTTAGCAAAAAAAAGCAGCGAAAGGGTGAGTAATAAAGTTAAAAAATCTTCCCTAAGGTAAAGTAAAATACTTTTATTTATCAACGTAGTTGGCTTTAGGATGAATTTAGAAATTGGATTAGGTTATTCGTGAGATAATAGCTTACGAAGCCAAAGATCCATAGTTGATCTGAGAGGATGATCAACCACAATGGTAATGAAAAAAGGACCATGGGTTTAAGACCCCAGCAGTGAGGAATATTGGACAAGGATCGAAAGATCGCTCCAGCTAAATAGTTAAAAAACTATAGGTTGTAATATTATTTATATACGCTTAAGGAGAAAAAATCATTATGAGTTTATATCTCTATTAATTATCCTGACTAATTTCGTGCCAGCAGTCGCGGTAATACGAAAAGGATAGCTGTTATTCATCATAAATAGGTGTAAAGAGTGATTAGACAGTAAAATAACTTTTTTTAATAAAAAAAATAAAAGTTTAAAAAATTAATTTATTAAATTATTTTACTAGAGTATTTTAGAAGAAATTGGAATTTTTTATGGAAGGATGGAATCTTTTAATATTTAAGAGAACTCTAGAAGGCTTAGGCTTTTTTCTATAATATACTGACGTTGAGTAACTAAAGTGTGGGTAGCGAAAAGGATTAGAGACCCTATTAGTCTGCACCTTAAACGATGAGTGTTAAGGGAATAATTTATTATCATTCCTTTGATTTACATTTAAAACACTCCACCTGGAGAGTACTAGGGCAACCTAGAAAACCAAAAGAATAGACGGCCCTCTAAACCAGCAGTGAAGCATGTTATTTAATTTGATGATCCACAAAGAATCTTACCAATATTTGTATTTTTTTTCTTTTTATATCTTATTAGGTTTGTTTAGATTACTAAATTTTTAGTAAAATTTAAACAGGCGTTACATGGCTGTCTTCAGTTCTTGTTGTCAAATGTTTAGTTAAGTCTTACTAAAGAACGTAACCCTCTGTGTTGTAATTACAATAGTACTACAAACATTGCGAAACTAGAGAAATTTTTTGAAAAAACTTTTTTTTTTATAGTTTTCAGTAATTTTTCATCTTTTATTTTTTATCAATTTTTTATTTGGGGATCAAGACAAGTCATCATGACCTATATTTATTGGGCTATAGACGTGCCACAAGAGTTTAAACAATAAGTAACAAAATTAATAAAAAGAGTTAATCTATAACTTAAACTACGTACAGATGAAACTCTGAAACTCGAGTATCTTAAGTAGGAATTGCTAGTAATCGTGGATCACAATGCTACGGTGAATCGTTTTCTAGACGGTGTACTAATCGCCCGTCAAGGACCGAGAGTAAATGGGATACGAAGTAAGAAAAAAATATAAAAATAAAAATAATAATAAAAAAAAATTTTTTTATCTTTATTTTATATTTTTTATTTTATCACTTTTCGTTCATGATCGGTTTTAAGTCGTAACATAGTAACCGTAGGGGAACCTGTGGTTGAATAATTAAATTTATATTACTGATATAATTCTCAATGAAATTTATTTTCATATTATAATTTTATCTTTATTAATTAAGTCCTGCTTGGCAAAGCTGAGTTAGAAAGGGTTAAACGGTGTTCACCAGCTGGTTGCGGATAAGCATATATGCTTATCAGCTGACCCAAGACAGAGCTAAGCCCCGGACTTACATATCATTATAGATAAGTTTCAAATAAAGTTTAATAAGGTAAAGTTAACTTCACTTTATTAGTTTATAATAATTTATTGTATATATATTTTTTAACGGATGTGGTGAAATGGTAGACACGATATTTTTAGATGATATTAGTTTTATACTATGTGGGTTCAAATCCCACCATCCGTAAAAATAAATAACCTATAAAATATAAAATTTAGCCATTATAGGTTAATTGGTAAACTATCTCTCTTCCAAAGAGAAGTTATCCGTTCAATTCGGATTAGTGGCATTTATAAAAGGCTTTGTAGCTTAATGAAAGCAGTAGTTTGTCAGACAACAAGTTGCCGTTTCGTAGACGGTCAAAGCCGATAACTGTAAAAAAAAAACTTTTCATAATAAAGTTATGTTTATACATAAAATAAATGAATTTATAAAATTTTTTATATGAAAAATTTAAAAAATCATCCTATTCTTTCTTTAGCTAATGAATTTATAATAGATTCACCAGCTCCTAGTAATATTTCATATATA
The DNA here is from genome assembly GCA_027578655.1 of Coemansia sp. RSA 1694. NCBI lineage: Eukaryota > Fungi > Kickxellomycota > Kickxellomycetes > Kickxellales > Kickxellaceae > Coemansia > Coemansia sp. RSA 1694. The sequence goes on along the minus strand of JANBTL010000008.1, from coordinate 63,770 downwards.
TGGAATTTTGGTAGTTTATTAGGTGTATGTTTAATAATCCAAATCTTAACTGGTGTAACATTAGCTATGCACTTTTGTCCATCAATAGATTTAGCTTTTATCAGCGTCGAGCATATATTTTCTTAGATGTGTTCTTTAAATTTTGCTATATGCTGGAAACTCCTAAGAGCTTTAAATACGTACAAATTATATATATATAATTGGCGTAAAAATGTTAAAGATATTATATAGAAATATATATAAATGGACAATCAGCAGGAAACCAAGATTAATATATATATTAATCGGTAGGATCCTTAGAGCCCAGGGACTCTGGTCACTGGGTCCAAAAGAATTAAATTATTCGGAGACTGTATATATATACGGTACACCGAGGACCCTAAAGGGATCCTCAGAGACTACATGCTAAAAATAAATTAAAATTTAATAAATTTATTATAATATAGTCCAATTTATATTGAAAGGTATAAAATAAAAAGATTTATATAAATTTAGATAATATATTAATTTTAAATAGTTCGGTTAATTATATAAAAAATAATAAAGTTAAACATAATATTTTAAAATTATCTCATTTATCTAATGAATTTTTAGAATGGTTAAGTGGTTTTACTGATGCAGAAGGTAATTTCTTAATATTTAAAGATAAAAGTAGTATAAGATTTAGATTTAAAATATCATTACATAAAGATGATAAAAAGGTTTTAGAATTAATTAAACAAAATTTAGGAATAGGTATAATTATAAAAGATAATGAAAAAACTTATTCTTTTGTAGTACAAAAATACGATGATATAAAAGATATAATTTGTCCTATATTTATAAATTTTCCACTATTAACTACTAAAAATTTAGATTTTAATGATTTTAATAAAGCAATAGAAATAAAAAAAGAAAAAGGAAAATTTATCTCTGAAAATGAGATAAATAAAATTATAATCATTAAAAATAATATGAATAGTAATAGAATAATAAATGAATTAGATATAAATTTATTATCTAATCCATTATTAATGGAAAATAAAATTTTTAATATAAATTCTTATTGGTTAATTGGATTTGTAGAAGGTGAAGGAACATTTGGAATAAAAAATAATACACCTTATTTTCAAATTCCACAACATAAAAAAAATTTATTTATTTTAAATATAATTGAAGAATTTATTTCTAAATTACCTAAAATAAATAAGGAAACAAATTATATAAATATTCCTAAATTTATAAAAACTATTAATAAAAAAACAAATGTATATTCTTTTGTAATTACAGATATTGATATATTGTATGATTATATTATGCCCTTTTTTGAATCTAATAAATTTTATTCAAGAAAATTTGAAGATTTTAAATTATGGTGTATAATAGTTAAATTACATAAATTAGGTTATTATCTTTTACCAACTGGTAAAAAAATAATAACTATTATATCAGAAAATATTAATAAAAAAAGGTATACTACCTATAATCTGAACAACAATTATTGTTTGGATTTAAATATTATTAATGAAATATTTTCTCAAAAACCACCATTTAATATATTAAGTGGACTTAATCATACTAAATTAGCTCAAGAATTTTCTAGAAATAAAGGTTCTAGATATGGTTTTAAAGTTTATGTTTATGAAAATAATAAATTAATAAATGGTTCACCTTTTAAATCTTATTATGCTGCTCAAAAAGCTTTAGATATAAAAGGTAATAGAACTATTTATAGATACATAGATACTGAAAAACTATATAAAAATAAATATTTATTTTTATCTAAACTTTTAGAGTATTAAAATTCATTATATAAATTTTTATTGATCATGAGAGACGTTAATAATGGTTGGATTATTAGATATATGCATTCTAATACAGCAGCATTTTTCTTTATATTTATTTATTTACATATGGGTAAAGCATTGTATTATGGTTCTTATAGTAAACCTAGAATATTATTATGGTATACTGGTGTAGTAATCTTTTTAATAGTTATGGCTACAGCCTTCTTGGGTTATATACATAGCCCAAAATCATTGAATATTTATTTAATTGAAGATATAGATCATTTATTATTAATCTTTATTTCGTCAATAAATAAGAAAAATAGATATTATAGTAATAATGTAGATAATAATATTAATATAAATGATAAAAGTTTAGGAACTTCTATTATACTTTTTAAAAAGAGTATAAAATATGAAAAAATTTATACTGATTTGCATCTGAACGGAAATCGGGATAAAATGAGTAAAGAATTAAAAAATAAACAAGGAATTTATATGGTATTAAATTTAGTAACAGAAAATTATTATATAGGTTCAGCTTCAACTAATAAATTTATGTCCAGATTTACTAGACATTTAATATATTTATCAGGTAGTAAATTAATTAAAAATAGTATATTAAAATATGGTTTACCTAATTTTGCTTTTATAATTTTAGAATTTTACCCTGAAATAATAAATAGAACCAATAATTCTTTATTATTGGCATTAGAAACTAAATATATAAAAACTTTATTACCTGAATATAATATACTAACAGAAGCAGGAAATTCTTTTGGTTATAAACATAATGAAGAAATCAGAAAAAAAATGTCTGATAATTTTTCTTTAGAAAGGAAAGAATTTATTAAAAATTTAAATTTAAATAAAAATTTATCTATTGAAACTAAAAAAAAAATGAGTGAATCAGCAATAAAAAGACCTCATATGAGTTATGAAACTAAATTAAAATGTATTACAAAAGAACATCCTGTTTATTTATATGATGATAAAGATAATTTTTTATTCTTTTGTCCCAACCTGCAGTTGGCTGCCCTGTTGCTGCGCTGCAGCAACAAGACTTTACAAAGAGCTTTAATAAATAATAAAATTTATTCTGATCCTTTATTAATTGATTTTATTTATAAAAATAAATCACTTAGTATAGATGATTTATTATTAAACATGGGTATATATCCTTATATAAAAGATTCTAATAATAAAGATTTAATCTCAAAATTGTACAATTTTGACGAAAATAAAAAAAAATTTAATAACTCTACTAATAAAGAAAATAATAAATTTATATTAATTATATTAAAAAATAAATAAAAAATATTTATAAGTATTCAATGATAATCTAACTGATACTTATCTAACAAGTTGATAAATTAATTATATTCAATAAATGTTAAACTTTTTTAATTTTATTAATTATAAAAATACTTGTAGGTTAAGTAATTATATATAGTTAACTTTTATTAGGAATATATATAATTAACAGTTAGACGATTAGACATAATCGTCGAGTATACAGATTATGATATATATAATCTGATATTTGGTTATATTAGTGAAAACGATCAAAAGCCTCTGTCTGAGGAGCAGATCGTCGGTTAAATAAATAATCGCGACAGACTGGGTCACTAATGGGTGTCTGAAAGATAAAAATTATTTATTAATTTTTATTTGATATGATGCTTAATGCACAGTCGAAATTTTTCCATCAGATAGTATCTGAGAGGATAGATTTGTATGTTTTACCTTATGGTCAAATGAGTTATTGGGGTGAAATATTTTGCCCAAAATATATTAATGATTATATTTATTTTTTTATACTACCAGGCATAAGAGTTAATAAAAGGATAGGACCTCACAACACAGATGTGTTATGTTTAATATTTGGTTCATTATTAGGTGATGGTTATGCTGAAAAACATGGTAATGGTACTAGAATATCATTTTATCAAGAAGCATCACATAAAAATTATCTATTATTTTTACATGAATATGTGTCTTATATGGGTTATTGTAATCCAAATTTACCTAAAATTCAAACTAGACTAGGTAAATTTGGTAAATTAAGATATATTATAAGATTTAAAACATATACATTCAGTAGTTTTAATTGGATTCAAGAATCCTGGTATCAAAATGATACCAAGAAACTACCATTTAATATAAATCAATATCTTTCACCATTAACATTAGCAATATGGATAATGGATGATGGTGGTAAAGTATCATCAGGTTTAAAATTATGTACTAATTGTTTTACTTTAAAAGAAGTAGAAATTTTAAGTAAATATTTAGATGATATCTATTCTTTAGATACTTCTATACATAAAACTGGTGTTATAAATCAATATAATATATATATTCCAAAAAAATCAATAAATAAATTAAAATTAATTGTAAGTCCTTTTATGCATCCTAGTATGAAATATAAATTACAATCTTAGTATATAGTTAATATTTTTAATTTATTAAAATAATCAATATAGAAAATAATAAAAAAAAAAGAAAATTTTAGCTATATTAGTGAAAACTTGGTCAATTAATTATTCTGTTAAAAGACCGTGGGTTATATATTTAATCCTTACAGACTGGTTCACTAATGAGTATCTGAAATGATGCTTAATGTACAGTCGGAATCTTTAATAGTAAACTATTCACAAGGTTTTTATAAAAAAGAAAATTTTATTTTCTTTTTATAAAAATACATGGATTTAATTATGGAATAAAGATTATAATGATCTTGCTTTATAAGCAATAATTAAATTTTAAGATTTGGCTACGGTTATTACCAACTTATTCAGTGCTATTCCTTTTATTGGTACAGATATTGTTCAGTTCATCTGGGGTAAAATAAACTGCTCCAGTTAATCTTTCTATATGCTGGGAACTCTTATTACAATATTTAAATACTATCTTTTTATGAGTCTCCACACCAAAGGTGTGGGGACCACCGAGCAGTCTAGTAAAAATTTTAAATATAAAGACAATCAGCAGGAAATGATAATTTTATTGTCTTCATGACTAAGTAAAATATACATATTAACACGATTTATGAAGACAATAAAATTATATAGATCTGAGTAATATATTTATAAATATTTTATGCTCAGTTTTATACATTCATTCCTCAGAGACTACACGAAAGAAATGGAAATAAAATTTCTATTAAAATATAGTCCAATCCCTTACGTAAGTGATGGCTTATTTTGCTAAAATATATAATATATTTTGCAGAATAAATAAAAATATAAAAGAAAATATTATATTTTCTTTAAAAAATTGGGTTTTTCTGTAGAAAATGCAGCATATAATATGAAAATTTTGCTTAATGCTGAAAATACTTCGTATAATGATATAGAATACTTATTGTTAAAGCCAATGGTAGTTTTATCATCGATAAAATGGCGACCTTTAATCAAAAATAAGTTAAAAATTCTATCAAGAAGTAAATCAGCAGAAGTCGGTAAATTTATAAATATAAATTCAACGGCTTTTCAGAGACTACATGCAAAAGATATGGCATGGTTAGTAGGATTTATTGAAGGAGATGGTTGGTTTTCAATAACAAAAAATGGTAAATATTGTAAATATGAATTAGGTATAGAAGTAAGTGATAGAGATATTAAATTAATATATAAAATAAAAAAAATGTTAGGAATAGGTACGGTAGATAAAAGAAGAAATAATATGATAATGTTTAGAATAAGATCAAAAATTCATTTAAAAAATATTATATTACCTATTTTCGATTCTTATCCTATGTTAACCAATAAACATTTTGATTATTTAAATTTTAAAACTAATATAAATAATAATATCATTATCTATGAGAATTTAATAAATTATATACGACCTTTAGAAAAAAAAAGATTTGAAACTTTAGATAAAATTTGTAACACATCTTATTTTAATAATTGGTTAGTAGGTTTTATAGAAGCTGAAGGTTGTTTTTCTATTTATAAACCAACTAAAGATAATTCTAAAATAGCTAGTTTTGATATAGGTCAAACAAATGGTTTACAAATAATAGAAGTCATTAAAGAATATCTAAAAATTACTTCTAATCCTTATATAGATAAAACTAATAATGCTCGTATAAAAACAACTAGTATTAAAGGAATTCAAAATATTATAAAATTTTTAAATGATACAGATGCTAAATTAAAAGGATATAAACGTCTTCAATATTTATTATTTTTAAAAGAATTGAGAACAATTTCTAGATATAAAAATCTTAACATACCTATTAAATATGGTAAATAATTTTATTATGCCATATCATGATATAGTCCGAACCCTGTCGTTAGACAAGGTGTCTAGTAAAAATTAAAATGTTTTCCAAAAAAAACTTTATAAAGTTTTTTTAAAGAATCATTATTAATAAAACTAGCAACATATTTGTAGTAATGCCACTTTAAACAGATTTTTTAGTTTACACTTCTTATTACCATTCTTATTAGCAGCATTAATAGTATTACATCTTATAGCTCTTCATCAGCATGGATCTAACAACCCATTAGGAATTTCTTCTAATGGTGATAAAATACCTTTTCATCCATATTTTTCATATAAAGATTATGTTACATTCTTTTTATTCTTTTTAATATTATCATTTTTTATTTTCTTTATCCCTAATTTTATGGGAGAAGCTGATAATTATATACCAGGAAACCCCTTAGTAACACCGCCGTCGATCGTTCCAGAATGGTATGTAAAAAATGCCGAACAATTATGTAAATAATTGTGTTTTATCTCACCATATGCTGGGAACTTCTAAAACCTTAAATACCCAAATATTTATATAAAATATTGTATTGGTGTAACAATGTTAAGGATATAATAATGGATAATCAGCAGATAACCAACGACTTTATAAATAGTCCCCCCCCATCTAAGATGGGGGGGACCGCAGAGCAGTCTAGTAGGAATCTCAGAGACTACACGTGAGATAGTCATAAAAAAAAATGACTAAAGATATAGTCCAAATTTTTATATAAATTAATAGAATATAATTATATATAAAATAGATTTCTTATATATATTGCCTATAAAAAAACAATTATCAAAAGAAGAAAAAATAAAATTATTATTCCATCTGAAGTATCTGAAATACTGAACAGATACTCTGTTCGGGAGATGGTCATATACAAAAAAGATCTTTAATTGGAAATTCTAGATTTATGTACACTCAAACAAATAAACATAAAGAATATTTTGATCATGTATATAATATATTTAAAGATTATTGTAATAAATATTATATTCCTAAAATAGGAACAAATATAAAAGTTCCTATCGAACCAACTTCTTTAAATAATTCTATAGAATATTATGAACATAAAACTTTTGTAACATTAAGTTTACCATGTTCTGATCGTTCTAAAGAACTATCCTTTTATAACTCTGAAGGTAAAAATATTAACTGCAACGAGTACAACTCGTTGCAGAATGGATGATGGAAGTAAACATGGAAAAGGTTTACATTTAAATACTTATGGTTATGCCGCCCCTTTTAGGGGCAGCGGAAGAATTATTAATTAATATTTTAATTACAAAATTTACTGTGGAACGCGCTACGCGTTCGGCGGATAATAAACCTAGAATTTATATATGGTTTTCTTCTAAAGATCAATTAATTCAATTAGTAAATAAATATATACATTCTTCTATGCTATATAAATTAATTTAATATAAAATATGATTTTTTACCTTTTTATGCTATTTTAAGATCTATTCCTCATAAATTAGGTGGTGTTATAGCTATGTTTGCTGCTATATTAATTTTATTTTTATTACCAATTCTTGATGTATCTAAAATTAGAAGTTTACAATTTAGACCTTTTATGAAATTTTTCTATTGGTTATTTGTAGCTAATTTCTTTATTTTAATGTGGATTGGTGCTAATCACGCCGAAGCTCCATTTTTAATAATAGGTCAAGTATCTACAGTTTTTTATTTCTCTTATTTCTTATTCTTCATACCTTTTATCTCAATTTTAGAAAATACATTAGCAGATATAGCTACTTCTAATACTAATATTAATTCTCAAAATAAACTTAATAACAATAAAAATTTATTACCTGATCTTATAAAAGGTCTTAAATTAGGTTATAATTTACCTACTTTACCAGAATCTGTTAATAAATTTATTAATTTACAATTAGTTCGTATATTTAGAGTAATGGAGGTTTATCTATATTAATTTGGCTTAAAAAAATAGATTTAGGTATTATATTTAATATTATAATATTTATATTAGCCATGATACAATTAATTTTCATGCTTATAATAAATTGTATAAAATTTTATACCTTCATAAAAACTATATTGTCTGGTAAATGGATTTATAGAAATAGTCCTGTAAATTATGGTATTACTAGTACTACTGCATTTATATACTGTTTCAAAGGGGGATGTATTTTACTTTCAGGAACTGGTTTAGTATTAGGTGTAGGTTTAGGATTTGATTCTTTATTGGAATTTAAAAACCAACCTCCTATTTTTAAACCTATAGCAGCAAATTTACTTGAAAAATTACCGGTAAGTTCAAAATTTTTTTCCTGTTAATAATCTTCATATAAATGATTTAAAACAAGATATAACTAAAATTGATTCTACTATAAAAAGAATTAATGATTTTTGTTCTTCTAATCCTAATGATCCTCAATGTTCTATTTAAAATTTAAAAGATTCTCAAGGTAAAACATTAGTTGAAAGATTCAAGGATTTAAAAAATTTTGAATCAAATTTTGATTTAAATTCTTCAATTAATTTACCTACTACAAGTAATTCTATAATAAAAAAGTCTTAATTTCTTCGATATCAAACGTAGTTCGATATGATCAAAATAATAAAATTAATAAAATCTTTACTCATAACTATACTATAAATTCAATTAAAACTTATCAATTAATTAATTCTTATAAAGGTATAAATTTAGCAAATCCTTGGATTCATACTAAATATTATGAGATACCTGTTTCTGAATGGCCTCCTGAATTAGTAGAATGGTTTGTGGGTTTTACTGATGCAGAAGGCATGTTTAGAATTAGTAATCCTAATTTTTCTTCTGGTAGAATACAAACGTTTATGATATTTCAAATCAAACTTCATATTGATAACCTACTTTTATTAGAATGGGTAAAAACTAATTTATTTAATGGTTTACATCTAAGGGAAGATGTAAGATTAGCTATTGAATGTATTTTACAAGTTATGAATTTTAATAGATTATCTACTAATATTGATAAGTATAATATTCTTCAAATAAATCTTGATTATGCTAAGTTAAATAAATTTATATCTTTACCTCCTTTATACACAGACGAAACAAGAGCTAATAAAACAACTGGAGTTATAAGTAATATAAAAATATATGTTTATGGTTCAAATAAACACTTATTAAATATCTATCCATCTATTAGAGAAGTTTCTAGAACCATTTAAATATCTAGTTATAGATTATCTAGATATTTAAATGGTGGTAATCCATATAAAAGTTTTTATTTTTATACCAACCGTTTATAATTTTTAATCATAGGTATTATAGTAACAATTTTTTACTTCTTGTATTTTTTATTTAAAATACCTTTATATTTAAAAACTTTTTATATAAAATAGAATTAAGTTATTGATATGAAATTTTATTATAATTTAAATTTATTAATAATAACTAAATTAATTATAGGTAGGTGTAAATCCTAGTATAGTAAACGTGATACTCGTTAGCCATATTATATGGATAATAATTAACTTAATTAATAACCTTTATATGGTGTAGATTATAAGTACCATAAAAATTGGAAAATTAAATATTAATAAAATAAATACTCCAATATATATGATATCAGATAATAAAGTAATAATAGATATTAGAATAATCATGAATAGATAATAAAAAATAAATACATAATCAAAATTGATTATGTAACTTTATATAAATAGTTTATTTATATAAAATATAACATTTATATAATAGATAATATAATTAGTAAAAATAAAATATTAATTATTAAAGAATACTATCTTTACATTATATAAGATAAAATAAGTAAAAATATTTTATATACTTAATCTTAATGTATATTATTTATATTAATTATACAAATGAAATATTGATTATTTATCATAAAATATTAAGTATTTCTTTAAAGATTATAAACTAAATATGAATTAATATAAATAATAATAAAACTTTTTTATTATATAAGGATAAATTAAAAATAAAATTATATAAATGTAATTATAATATTACTGTAAAAATCTCCCTTCGATGGGATTCCGCCGTAGACGGAATCTTTATAGGTCTATTATTTAAAAATTATAAAATAGTTATAAAATATATAGTTATAAGATATATAGTTTATATACCATATACTAAATAAGATATGGTTATATTTAAATAATATGATAATATAAATATATTTCTTAGTAAATAATATTATAATTATTGTTATAAGTTTTATAATGGTATAATTTATTAAATATCAAAATTTCTAATTAGAAATTTTTTGATATTACTTATAATATATAATAGAATATTATAATAAATAATATATTTTATTATTTTTGAAGATATCAATTTTTTAAGGAATGTAAAATGTATATATACATCATTATATTTTACAAAATTACTATTTTCAATATTTACATTCGTTGTAATAGTTCTATTTAGAGGTCTTGAACTTATACATATAGAAGAAAGACATGACCCGAAGGGTCGTAATAAAGTATTAAAAGTAAGCATCATGTTTATTTATATGAAGAAGGTCTTATGGAATAGCACAGGAAGAATTACATTAAAATAACCCCCTCATCCAAATAGGAAGGGGGTTATCCACAGACACAACATATGATAACCTTCTTCATAGATGTAAGAGAAAATGATAGTGGTGGGATACCAATAAATTTTTCATTTAGGGCTTCTGCACATATTTGATATATATCATATGGATCGTTTTCTTTTTTATTGAATAATAAATTTACTTGTTTAGTTAAAGTATTAGATTCGATTATTGAAGCTAAATGTTATAAATCTGACGATGTACAATCAAATAATATAGGTAAACTTGAATAATAAGGTTGATTATTATTTTTAGATTCAATATATTTTTTCCATGTTATACAGAAGGCATAAAATTGAAATGGTTCTTTAGCATTAGATAAAAATCATATAATACTAGAACAAAATTTATTAATGATAATTTAGATAAAATATTAAACCTTGATTATGATTTTTATCTAATGCATATGTTGTTACACCATGAATCATTAAATATTCTTCATTATTAGTGGTTATTACACTTTCTTTAGAAAATAATAATAAACTTCTGGCTAAATCATTACCTTGATAACTTAAATAATTCTGTAAAACATAAATTCTTCCTCTTCAATCATAATAATGTAGAAAATGTATATTTTCATTTTGATATAATTTAGCTATCATAAAGGTATTATAATCTTTTTTAATTCCATTAATATATGAATCTATTTCTAATATTTTATTTTCATATTACCATCTTTATTAGTTTTAATATACATATTTTATTACAATTATGTAAAATTTATATTAAAGATAAATTAATATTATTATAATAATAATAAATTTAATTAATAAAGGATAATTAAATTATCCTTTATTAATATAAATTTATTATTATAAAAAATATATGTATATAGTGGGGTTTTTAATTTATAAAAGATTACGTCCCAGAGGGACTGGATAATAAAATAGAAATAATAAAATGACAAAAAAAAATTTTTTATCTCTTTTTAAAATATATATTTTAAATATTTTAATTAAAAAATATTTAAAAAATTAAATTTAACAATTACATTTATATAATAAATTTTAATATAATAAAAAAATAAAATATAAAAAAAAATAAATTCAATAATTTATTTTTTTTTTAGTTATTATTAAAATTAAAGATATTTTTTTAATATAACCTCCCTTTATAAAAATATAAAAATATATACATATAATAAAAATAAAAAAAAATAAATGAATAAAATATTAAAAAAATTTTTTTATTAAAGAATGAAATTAAAAAATTACCCTCAACCTTATCATTTAGTTGATACTAGTCCTTGGCCTATTATGACATCATTTTCATTATTTATTACTACAGTAGGAGCAGTATTAAAATTTCAAGGGTTTAATAATATTTGTTTAATAACAGGTATTATAACTTTATTTTTATGTATGATTTTATGGTGGAAAGATGTTATAACAGAGAGTACTTTTTTAGGTCATCATACATTTAAAGTACAAAATGGAATAAAAATAGGATTTATAATTTTTTTATTTTCAGAAGTATTTTTATTTTTTTCATTATTTTGGGCTTATTTCCATAGTGCACTGTGGATAGAAATCAAATTCCGGGGACATCCTAAAGCTCTAATAACTAAGCTTTTAAAAGAAATTTTTAAAGTGGCTTTATTAATGATTAAAGGTACAGTAACATCATTAGAGATTATTGATTTAAATCAATTAATGGACTATCGCGGATCTAAATCAGATAGTCATATATCTGTAAAAGAGCAACGAGTAGACGGTTTCTCAATATTAAAATATTGTAAGGTGTATTCTAATTGCCAGGGAAACTTGGTATTTATACATAGTAAAATAAATGGTCTAATTAGCTTTTCGCCACAAAAAAAATATTTTTATTATATTTATTCTTATACTCAAAAATGTTTATATTCTAATTACACTCTTCAAAGAATAAAATTTTTAGAAAAGGAAACTAATGAAATTACTTTTTCAAAGTTAAATCCTTATTATATTACAGGATTTACTGATGGAGAAGGATGTTTCTATGTAGGTGTAAGTCCTAATCCAAAATCTAAAACTGGTTTTAGAGTAAAAATTATTTTCCAAATAGGTGTACACATAAAAGATCTTGCATTATTAAAACAAATAAAATTGTTCTTTGGTGTAGGTCATATTTCTAATTTAGGACAAGAATCTATACAATATAGAGTATCAGCTCTTGAAGATTTAAAAGTTATTATTAATCATTTTGATGAATTTTCATTATTAACTTATAAACAATTCGATTATTTACTTTTTAAAGAAGTAATAGAATTAATGGAACAAAGGAAACATTTAACTTTAGAAGGTTTAAATCGAATTGTGTCAATAAAATCATCATTAAATAGTAAAAAAATATCTGATAAATTAAAATTAGCTTTTCCAAATTTAGTACCAATTTTAAATTCTGAAATTATAAATAAAAAAATAAAAAGTTTATATTGGTTAACTGGTTTTACTGATGCAGAGGGATGTTTTTTTATAGCTTTAAAAAAATCTTTAGATTCTAAATTAGGAGAAACAGTGTGGTTAAGATTTTCTCTTACTCAACATATTAGAGATAAAGATTTTTTAGAAAGTTTTATTTATACTCTTAAATGCGGAAGATATATCTCTAAATCTAGTGGTTATGGTGAGTTTATAGTTGAAAAGTTTTCAGATATTTATGAAAAAATTCTTCCTATTTTTGAAAATTTTAAATTACAAGGATGGAAGTCTAATGATTTTGAGGATTTTAAAAAAGCTGCTTTTTTAATTAAAAATAAAACTCACTTAACTAGAAAAGGATTAGATGAAATAAAGAAAATAAAAGGAAGAATGAATAAAAATAGAAAATATTAATTACGCCATGGTCATGTATAAATTTAAATTTTATTTTATTTTTTATAAAACGAGTGCTTTAGCTCCATCAATAGAATTAGGTAGTAGTTGGCCACCAATAGGTATAGAAAGTATAAATCCTTTTGGTTTACCGTTATTAAATACAGTTAAAAGTGCCATTAATAATTTTTATGTAAATGTAGCTGTGTGGGTGAAAGTCCCACTCTATATGTTAAATTTATCTACAAATCAAATTTTATTTTCAATATTACCTTTATTAATAAAACCTCAATTAAATAAACTTCCCTCACAAAAATTTCATGGGTTCATGGTGGATACTGATAAAGAATTTTATCAATGGTTTACAGGATTTACTGATGCTGAAGGAAGTTTTGGAATTTTTACTCAATTTAAAGGTTTTTCTCAAAATGGAGAAAACCTACCTATAGAAAGTTTTTATTTTAAATTTTCAATAGGTTTACACATAGATGATCTACCAGTTTTAAATAATATAAAAAACCGATTAGGTTTTGGTAATATTTATACTTATAAAAAAAATTGTTATTATAATGTAACAAAAAAAGAAGATATATCTAAGATATTAAATATTTTTGAAGTTTATACTCTAAATTCTAGTAAAATTTTAGATTATTTAGATTTTAAAAAAGCTTTTTATTTATATAATGAAAGAACGAAAATCACTAATAATTTAAATTTAAAATTATTGGATTTAAAAAATAATATGAATACTCAACGAACCGATTTCAGAATTTATGAGATCAGTATATCTAAAAATTGGCTTTTAGGATTTATAGAAGGGGATGGTTCATTTTGTTTAAATAGAACTACTCTTGAACCTATATTTTCAATACAATTAACAAAAAGTCAATTACCCCTTTTATTAGCAATAAAACAATATTTAGAAAATAATTTAGGATTTGATTCATATTCAATATATAAATTAAATTCTTCTTCTATTATTACTATATATAATAACGATAAAGTAGTAAATAATAGTAAACCTCTTGTTTCACTAAAAATAAAAAATATACATGTTTTAACTAATTATTTTATACCTTTTTTTAATGAATGTAATTTTATTTCTAAAAAAGGTTTAGATTTTGAAGATTTTAAAATTATATGTAAATCTATTTATATTGGTGCTTACCGAGAAAAAATAATAAAAGATTTTATAATCAAATTATCTTTGACAATGAATAATTATCGATTATCTGCTGATCTAGGATCAACGGAACCTTTAAGTACATTTGAAAGAAATGAAATAATAAAAGCTAAAGCTACTATTGAACATTTAAGTGATGGACGACAAATAGATATTAAAACTAAAAAATTAATTCATAGACGATCAAGTAGTAGTATTTATGAAATTACTAAACCTTCAGGTGAAATATTAATTAAGCCTAACCTGGCGCTTTGCGCCGGAGTTTTAGGTATAGGTTTTAATACTTTAAAGAGACAATTGAATAATCAATTAATAGGAGAGAAAGTAGAATATAAAGGTAATAAAATAAAAAGAATAGCAGTATTTTATCCTGTTATATTGTAAATATAACGATAATAAAGAACAGAACAAAGGTTACAACCGAATCTGTTCTATGAACATATAGAAAAATTAAGTGAAAACGGTTAATGAGATCCAGCTAAGTGGTTTGGGACATCACTATTGTGGGATAAACTATCAAACTCCGGGGACACCCTAAAGCTTATGGTACCAAGCCACAACCGAAAGATTGTGAGTGGATGGACTAATCACCCATGTACGGTAACAAGTCATAAGATGATTGAAAAAGAAATGGGCAATCGCGGATCTAAGTCAGAATTATTAACATCCAATTTGCTAAAGAATAATTTTGTAAAAGAGCAACGAGTAGACGGTAGTTGGGGCATAGGGAGACGTTCACCTATGCACTTAAGGTGTACTCTAATGGGTTTCGAAAGAAATTATCAAATCAAAATCCCTTCTAACCAATTAAATGTTAAAATTTTTACTCTAAACTACTCAATTGGTATTAATCGTAAAAATGATGTTATTTCTCAAGAGAATTATTGCCTACCAAACTCTATTGTGATTTATAATAATGTTATTAATGAAAAATTACGGATTCTTACAGATAACAAAAATAAATCTGGTATATATTTATGGACTCATATAGAATCTGGTAAAATATATGTTGGTTCCGCGGTTGATTTATCTTTACGATTAAAAAATTATTTCAAAAAAGGTTATCTTGAGAATTCCAAAACGATGTATATTTATAAAGCATTACTTTACCATGGATATTCAGCATTCACTTTATCAATACTTGAGTATATAGATATCTCAAATTTGTCTAAAGATAATGTACAAAAATTGATTCTTGAACGTGAGCAGTATTATCTTGATTTGATCTTCTCGAAAGATGAACTAAATACATATAATATTTTGCTGGTAGCTGGCTCACGTCTAGGAGCATTACACTCAGAAAAAGCGAAATCTTTAATGAGTATAGCAAAATTAGGTGAAAACAATCCTTTAGGTTTTTTTAGGTAAATCACACACTTCTGAAGCTAAATTACAGATCAGTAAAGTTTTTAAAGGAAAAACTATTTCGGCTGAAACTAAAGCTTTATTAAGTGAGGCCCATAAAGGAAAAACTCATTCTACTGAGACTATAGCTAAATTGAGTAGTATCTTTTTAGGTAAACAGAACCCTATGAGCAAAAAAGTTTTTGTTTACTCTTATGGCCCTAACTTAGAAGATTTAATTTTGCATAAATCTTTTGATACTTGTACTGAAGGTGCTAAATATTTTAATTGTAGTAATGCTACAATATCAAAATATTTGGATTCTAAAAAACTATATAAAAAAGAATGGATTTTATCTTCATTTGTAATAACTAAAGAATAATTTTAGATCCAAAAATATAATTAGAGGTATCAATAAATTTTATTGGCACTCTTAATAACTAACATTTAATTGTATGAAAAATTTGAATGTCAAGACTTAAAGACCGTCGGCAGTTGTAAATGTCGCTACAGACTGGTTCACTGGGGTTGGGCTGGAATGTCCGTTCGAATGTACAGTCGGGCTCTATAACGAGTGTAATATCGTAAGAAAAGAGGATTACTCCATGCTATACACAGCGGAGTACCATTAGCACAGTGGTCGCAATTTTCTGATAGTATAAGGGTTTACCTAGCTATCTTAATTAATTAGAGTTGTATATTATTATCATCTGGTGCAACAGTCACTTGGGCACATTATGCTTTAATTCAGGGTAAAAAGAAAAGTTTAATAATTTCTTTATTATTGACTATAATATTAGCTACCATATTTACAATGTTCCAAATATTTGAATATTATTATGCTCCATTTACTTTTACTGATAGTGTTTATGGAAGTACTTTTTATGCTTTAACAGGATTACACGCAATACATGTATTAATGGGTAATACTTTTTTAATTATAGCTTTAAATCGTATTTTTATAAATCATTTAACTGATACTCACCATGTTGGAATGGAATTAGGTATCATATATTGGCATTAAGATTTAGTGCAAAATATTCTTTACAATAAAATAAGAATATAGTTAATTAGTAGGTCAAACTAGTTTGACTCCTATAAATAAAAACTTAGTAAAGGAAATTTTTATACTAATTAGCTATGAGAGTGAAAACGGTCAAAAGCTATCTGGCTCTAGACCGTCGGTGGTTACTAACATCGCTACAGACTGGTTCACTTTTGGGTATCTGAAATGATGCTTAATGTACAGTCGGAACTCGGGGTTATATAATCCCGAAATCTTAATATTAAGATTTCCTCTTACAAGAAGGATAAAATAAATTGTAAGATAAATAGAGTTTGTTTGTAGACGTTGTATGGTTATTATTATTTGTAGTAGTATATTTTTGGGGTTCTTAATTCTAATATAAAATTGGAAAAAAATATATATTAATCAAATTATTATAGGTTTAATATTAGGTAATGCTACTTAGTTAAAAAATATCAGCCTAATGAAATACCTATTTTTAGCACAGTCAAAGTCGTATACACAATGTGTATACAGAAAACACGTATTTTATTTATTTAATGAGGTAGGTTATTGTAATATGACAATTAACTTTAAGTTCAACAATAGTTAAAAACAAGATTGCAAATAATTTAAACAATGTTATTTAAACACTTAATTACTAAAAATGATATTATGGTACCTCATATTGGTTCCATACGTACTATTTTCTCTAATTATCCTATTAATAATACTGGTAAAAATATTGAAAATAAAATAACTGAAAGATATATATAATCAAAAATGGATGAAAACATTGAAATGGGATTTTATGTCTACATTAAAATATAAATATACATTTATCACATATGATATTGAGACATATAATGATAGTGATGGTAAGGCAAATGCTTATCTTATTTCATTTTATTCTTCTTTATTTGGTTTAAGAACCTTTTATGGGACAAAATGTATAAAAGATGGAGTAAATTTTATATTAAATTATGATTTTTCAAAACATGATATCAAATCAATAGATATATATACGCACAATGGTGGTAATTTTTATATTTTGTTTATAATCGAGGAGATTTTACTACGTAGAATGGATAAAATAAATTATATTGATAATGGTAATGGTAGTGTAATATTATTAAGTTTTATATATAATGATATAAAATTTAATTTTAAAGATAGTTATGCTATAATGCCTTTATCATTAGAAAAATTAATGAAATCTTTTAATATTTCTGTTAATAATTGTAATAGTAAATTATCTTTTAATCATGAATGGGTTAATAAAAAACGATTAAATTATATTGGTCAAAAACCCGATTGGATTAGTGAAAATATAGAAATATTTAATTTTAAATAATATGCAATAAAATATAATCAAATTGATACAGAAGCTTTATATAAAATAATTAACTGTTTTAATTATATGATCAAAGATGAATTGAATATTGATATTACAAAATGTTTGACTTTACCACAAGCTGCTATGAAAATATTTAGATCAAAATACTTAAATAATGATACAAAAAATAAAAAAAAAGTTCTAAGATATACTGTGATATTTTTGAATATTTTATACTTGCCATACTTTTATATTTTTTTATTTCATTTAATAAATATACATCATCTATAACATCTAATTGTTTAAATGTCCATTTACTGATATTATTTGAATTTGTTTAATAAAATAATGATAAAAGTAAATAACGCATAGATAATGATATAAATTATTTATCTTATAAGATAAATAATTTATATATATAAAAAAAATAAATTAATAATAAATTAAAAGAAAACAAGGAAGGGTATAAATTTTTTATAATGTATTTATCTATTATAATTTTACCATTAATAAGTGGAATAATATCAGGATTATTAGGTAGAAAAATAGGAACAAAAGGAAGTCATTGGATAAGTGGAATAATATTAATAAGTACTGCTTTATTATCTTGTATAATTTTTTATGAAACAGGTATAGGTGGTTCACCAGTAAAATTAAAATTAATGAATTGGATAGATTCAGAAATATTAGAAATAAATTGGGGTATTTATATGGATAGTTTAACAGTTTCTATGGCTTTATTAGTAACTGTAGTATCAGCTTGTGTTCATATATATGCTATAGGTTATATGGAAGGTGATCCTCACAACCAAAGATTCTTTTCATATTTATCTTTATTTACTTTTTTTATGTTAATTTTAATTTGTGCTGATAATTTTTTAGTATTATTCATAGGCTGGGAGGGTGAATATCATCGCCTTAAATGGTATTTTATAAAAAACATATTTATTTATAATCAATTACCTATTATAGGTAAAACTATAAATAAAAATTTTAGTAATAATTTTAATAATAATGTAACGGTAATACCTTTTAAAATTGGTCCTCATGATATTAATGTAATTTCAATTATTATAGGTTCAACTTTAGGTGATTTACATTTAGAAAAACGATTAAATGGAGTTGGAACTAGAATAAAATTTGGACAAAGTCATAAAAATGTAGAGTATTTAATGTGGTATCATAAATTTTTCTCTGATAGAGGATATTGTAATTCAAATACACCAAAATTAATAAAACGAATACGTAAAAATGGAGAGATTACTTTTGAATATAATATAAATTCATATACTTATACTAGTTTTAATTGGATTCATGAAATGTTTTATACTTTTAATCCAGAACAAAATAAATATAAAAAAATATTACCAAAAAATATTGAACAATTTCTTACACCACAAGCATTAGCAATATGGTTTATGAATAATAAAAATAATTTTAAAGGATTTAATTTAGATAATTATACTTATTCAGATTGTATTTTTATAAATGAAATTTTATATAAAAAATTTAATTTAAAGACTAAAATTTATCATATAAATGAATTTTATCATCATATAATCATTATAGAAGAATCTTTAGATAATTTTATAAAAATAATTTTTCCTTATCTAAAACCTTCAATGATTAAAAGTAAAATAAAACCTTTAAATTATAATTTTAACTTAGATAAAATTTTTAAAAATTCAAATGATAAATTCTTAAAAATACAAAAAATTAATTTTTATTAATTAAGATATTATTCATATAAAGTTAATGAATGCTACGCTTTTATATTATATCAAAGTTATTTCTCTTCTTCAATAGAGAAAGGTGGATTTAATAAACAAATTTTAAAATTTTCAACTTCTTGTTCTTCTTATTCTAAAGTAAATACAATATCTAAATTAAATCCTTGATTTATAACTGGATTTTCTGATGGAGAATCATGTTTTTCAGTAACAATATATAAAGATAATAGACCTGAAGTTAAACGAATTATTTATAGGATACAACCTAATTTTGTTATAAATTTACATAATAAAGATGCTTTATTATTATCTCAAATACAAAAATTTTTTAAAGTAGGAAATATTAAAATATGAAAAGGTGGTCATATAAATTATTTAGTAAGATCTATTCAAGATTTAATAAATGTTATTATACCACATTTTAATAAATATCCTCTTTTAACTCAAAAGGGTGCAGATTTTTTATTATTAAAACAAATAGTTGAATTAATTAATAATAAAGAACATTTAACAAAAGAAGGGTTAAATAAAATTCTTTAACAAAAGAAGGATTAGAAAAAATTCAAATAATTAGGTCAGACATAAAGTCTGACGGAAAACAAAATTAGATTGATGTTACCTACATTATATTATAAATTAGGAAATTATTAATATTTACTTAAATATTTATTTAATTTATATAACATCATAGTAAAATAATTAAAATTCTTAAATAATTGTAATGAAGAATAATGAGAAAATTTATATAATAAAAATTAATATATTAAGTTAATTTACTTAAAATATTTTCAATATTTTAGATATAATTATATTATTTTGCGACGTTATTGAAAACGGTTAACTAAATTGATTTTATTTATAGACCGTCGGTTGCATTACAAATCGCTATCGACTAGTTCAATAATGGGTGCCTGAAATGGTGCTTAATGTATAGTCAGAATCTTTACCATAAATACATTGTATTTATGGTATCAAGGCTTACGTAAAACCATAGGTAGTAAATGTACAAATTATAATAAAAAAAATTATTTTTATAGGTAAAATAACGATTAAATTTATAAAAGTTATAAATTTTTATCCTTATATAGAAATCTCAAAAAATTGAGATTTTTATTTTTTTTATCTAAAAAAATTCTATTATAAGTAAGATTTCGGTTGGAGTAATGTCTTATTTATTAATTAATTTTTGGTTTACTAGATTAGAAGCTAATAAAGCGGCTATGTTAGCTTTATTAATGAATAGAGTTGGTGATTGGACATTTAGTATAGGTATTTATATAATAGCTTTATCATTAGGTACTTTAGATTTTGCTTCTATATTTTCATTAGCTTATGCAATTGATGAAAATTTAATTACTATTATTTGTATCTTTTTATTTATTGGTGCTATGGCCAAGTCAGCTCAGTTAGGGCTTAATACATGGTTACCGCAAGCGATAATTTTAAATTGTCGTAAATATTTAAGTGAATCTTAAAAGATTATTAATACATACTTAGATATAGTCAATTAGTTAAATAAAAATTAATTAACACTGTAAGTGTAAATTTTAACTTAGTAAAGGAAATTTTTATACTAATTAGGCTATGAGAGTGAAAACGGTCAAAAGCTACCTGGCTCTAGACCGTCGGTGGTTACTAACATCGCTACAGACTGGTTCACTTTTGGGTACCTGAAATGGTGCTTAATGTACAGTCGGAACTCGGGGATTATATAACCCAAATATATATTTATATATTTGGCTACATAGAAGGTAAAAATATGTAGTAAATAGAGTTTGGGAGGGTCAAAATTTTTATAATTTATTTAAAATCATATTAATTAAAATAAAAAATCTAAATATATTAAATTTAATATATTTTATGAAACATATTTGTTTATTCTATAATAAATTAAATTCTATAATAGTATATAATAATTATAGATCTTTCTCTACTGAAAATAATTTATTATCCAATAAATCATTAATTTGGGTTTATGATATAACATCTGGATCTTTGGTAGATAAAGCTCCATTTATCAATAAATCTGTTTGTGCTAAAGTTTTAAATATAAATCGTAAGACTGTTACTCGATATTTAGACTCTGATAAAATTTTAAATCATAAATGGGTATTTAGTTCTATTTCTTTAAAACCTGAACATATATATATATTCTATTCTCAATCAATAATAAAATCAGAAACTAAGGAGGCTTTAGTTGGTGATTTATTAGGGGACGGACATATTAGTATGGGAAATATAAAAAAATGGTCAGGTATGAATGGAAGATTAGAATTTACTTTTTCTACAAAAAATTTACCATATATATATCATTTAAAATTTAAAATTTATACTGATATTTGTACTAAAACTGAACCTACTCCTTATCCTAATCCTCTTAAAACAGGAAAACCAGTTAGTCAATATTGGTTTTGTTCTAAACGATTACCTTTATTAACTAATATACATAAGGAATGGTATAAAGAAGTTAATGGTAAATTTATTAAAATTTTACCAACTAATATTGAATTTTTAATTACTTCTATTAGTTTAGCTCATTGGATTCAAGGAGATGGTTATTGGTCAGAAGGTACAATTTATCTTTGTACAGATAATTTTACTTTAGATGAAGTAAATTTATTATGTAATATATTACATAATAAATTTAATTTAAAAGCTAGTAAAAATAAAAGAATAAAAGATAATGGTCAAATTTGTTGGAGAATAAGAATAAGTAAATCAAGTATAACAAAACTTATAGAATTGGTTTTACCTTATATGATTCCAGAAATGTTATATAAATTAAAAATTAAAAATTAATATGAAGGTTTAAATAATAGTAGGGCCCTCGTTAAATTTCACTATATGCAAGAACATCCTATTGAAATTTAATTAGTCCACTCAATTATAAAAATTGTTAGGAAAAATCTAATTAAAAGGAAAATTTGCAGGAAATCTATAATTAATAGGATAAAAAAATATATAATATATTAAAAATTCTTAAGAACTCCTCAGAGACTAAACGTGAAAAAATATAATATTTATTATAAGTTTGACATGAACACTAATGTCAGCACAATAATATAAAGAATATTTTAGAATAAATATTATATGAAGACATAGTCCAAATCATTGTGTAAACAATGAAATTCATTTATTAATATTTAATAAATGACAACATAAATTAGCCTACACCAGTATCAGCTCTACTACACGCAGCCACGATGGTTCAATATAGAAATTCAACATATTTTAAATATCAAATTTCAAATAAAAGATTATATAAAAATAACTTTATAAGAATAGAAAAAAGAACATATAATTCAAAAATTATAACTAAAATTATAGAAAAAAAAATAAATCCATGGTTTGTAACCGGTTATACTGATGCTGAAGGTAGTTTTTCAATAAAAATATCTAAAAATCTTCAAAGTTTATTAAAATTTAGACCTAGTTTAATTTTTTCAATTTGTGCTAAACAAAACAAAGAAAATCTTATTTTAATGAAAAATTTTAAGGAATTTTTTAAAGTAGGATTTATTTCAAAATCTGGAGGTATGTATTTATATCAAGTAGTATCTTTACAAGATATAATTATAATTCAAAATCATTTTAAATTATATCCTTTACAATCTACTAAGTTAATACATTTTAAATTATGGTGTAAAGTATTAAAAATTATAGAAAAAAAAGAACATTTAACTTTAAAAGGGTTTATAGAAATATTATCTATAAAAATTAATTTTCCTAAAAAATTAAATAATATTATTTTAAAAGAATATCCTAATATAAAAAGTATTAATAAACCTCAATTAAATTATTTAGAAGAAAGTTTATTAAATCCTTATTGGATAGCAGGTTTTGTAAATGGAGATGGATCATTTGGATTAAATTATTTAAAAATTAAAAATTCTAAATTAGGTTATTCTTGTCAACCTTCTTTTAGAGTTTGTCAACATTTAAGAGACTCTATTTTATTAAAAAGAATTAATAATACTTTAAAATGTGGTAGAATTCTTCCTCCCTGCTCCAGCAGGGCTGGAGCGGATTTTTCTGTTACAAATTTAAAAGAATTGAATGAAATTATTATACCTTTTTTTAAAGAATATTTTTTATATGGGCCTAAAGCGTTAGATTTTAAAGATTTTTGTAAAGGTATTGAGTTAATAAATAATAAAAAACATTTAACTATAGATGGTTTAGATATACTAAAATTAATTTATAAAAACATGAATTCTTTTAGAAAATTTATATAATTTTCGATTTTGGTATTTAAAATAAAACAGAATTTGTTGCCAAGCATTATATATGCTAAATAAATTTTGCTATATGCTGGAAACTCCTAAAGCTTTAACTACTCTGGATTATAAAGTTTATAATCCCTCGTAAAAATGTTAAAGATATAATAATGGATTATCAGCAAGAAATTTAATTAAAATATCTTTATTTTTATAAGATATATTAAAGATCTTCAGAGACTACATGCAAAATTATCTTAAATAATATATAAATATTTATGATAAAAAATATAGTCCGATCAAATATGAAAATATTTGCGTATAATAATAATATAAAAAATATAATTTTTAACTATTTATATTATGAAGTTATCAACATCAATGAACAGCCGGTGTATATTTATTAATGAGAGCGTCACCAATATTTGAATATTCTGATACTGTATTAGCAATAATTACATTAGTTGGTTGTACAACGGCATTATTTGCTGCATCAATAGCATTAGTACATAATGATATAAAAAAAGTAATTGCATATTCAACAATGAGCCAATTAGGTTACACTTTTTTAGCTTGTGGTATTAGTGGTTATGATATTGCCATATTTCATATTGTAAATCACGGTTTCTTCAAAGCATTATTATTTATGTCTGCAGGAAGCGTTCTTCATGCGTTAAATGATGAACAAAATACAAATAAAATGGGAGGTTTAATAAATATATTACCATTTACTTATACTGTAATGTTAATAGGTTCTTTAAGTTTAATGGCATTACCATTTTTAACAGGTTTCTATTCTAAAGATATGATATTAGAATTTAGTTATGGTCAATATTTATTAGGAGGTTCTATAGGTTATTGGATAGGTACAACTACTGCATTTTTAACAAGTGTTTATTCTATTAAAATTTTGATTTTGACTTTTATGGGTAGACCAAATGGACCTTTATCAAATTATAAATTTTCTCATGAACCTAATTTAATTATGACAATACCATTAATTTTTTTAGCTATATTAAGTATATTTTTTGGTTATATATTAAAAGATTTATTTATAGGTTTAGGTTCAGATTTTTGGTTAAATAGTATTTTTATACATCCTAATCATTTTAAAATATCTGATATTGAATTTTCTTTACCTTTAATTTTTAAACTTTTACCTCTTATATGTAGTTTATTAGGTGGTTTTATTGCTTATTTATTATATTTTTTATTACCTCTTTTTACTTCAAATATAATGATTAAATATTTAAAAAATATAATTTCTTTTTTAGCTTCTGCTTATTGGTTGGATTGGATTTATAATAAATTTTTTATTTATTCTACTTTAAATTTAGCTCATGTATCTAATAAATTGTTAGATCGAGGTATAATAGAAATTATAGGGCCATTTGGTTTAACTAATTTATTTTCTTTTAAAAGTTCTAATTTAGCTTCTTATGATTCTGGTATTATTCCTAATTATACTGGTTATATATTAACTGGTTTAATAAGTTTATTATTTTTAATTTTACTTCCTTTAAATTTAAAATTTATATTATTTTTCTTAATTTCTTTATTTTTTATTTAATTAACCCTTTATATTAATTCTTTATATTTATATATAAGTATATATAAATTTTAAATTTATAAATTTTACTAAAATGTTAATAACATTATAAAATTTATATTTTACATATAACTTTATTTATTATTAATAAATATATATTTAATATAATAATAAACATAATTAATAGTTAAAATTATAAATTTTATAAAAATTAAATAGGTAAATATAATATATAATTAAATAATTTAATAATGTTATTTTATTTATAAAATAAAAAAATAAAGAAATTTAATATAAAATAATAAATAAAAAAAATTTTTTTTTATTTTATAAATCATTTTATTTGTAAATGGTTGATAGGTGGTTATATTCAACAAATGCAAAAGATATTGGAACCTTATATTTAATATTTTCTATATTTGGAGGATTAATAGGTACTATTTTATCTTTTTTAATAAGATTAGAATTAATGGGTACAAATATACAAGTTTTAGGAGGAGATCATCAATTATTTAATGTAATTGTTACTGCTCATGCTTTTATCATGATTTTTTTCATGATTATGCCGGGACTTATTGGTGGTTTTGGTAATTATCTTGTACCTGTTATGATCGGTGCCGTGGATAAAATTTTATTTGTTTTAATTAAAATTATAAAAAAAAATTTTTTAAAAAAGAAATTAAAATGTAAATTAAATATAATTTGTAATGAAAAATATATTAATGAATCTTTAAATGAAAAAAATTTAATTATAAAAAATGAAAGATCATCTGTAGATGATCTAGATAGTTATTTAGCTGGTTTATGGGAAGCAGATGGGCATATAACAGGTTTTTCTAAAGAAACTTTAAAAAAAAGTTATCCTTATATAGCTATAACTTTTAATATAAAAGATAGACCTTTAGTAGAATGTTTACAAAAAAAATTAGGAGGTCGAATACGTGAAAAACTTATAGAAAATGCTTTAGTATGGAATATACATAAAAGAGAAAATCTGATCAACTTAGTTGATCGGATTAATGGTAATATAAGAACACCTAAAATCCACGAGTTCAACAAACTCGTGGATTGGTTAAATATAGAATTAAAAAAAAATAATAAAAATATAATAAATAAATATAACATAGATAAAAGTGATATCAATTCTAATGCTTGGTTAGCCGGATTTTTTGATGGTGATGGTGGATTTTTTGTAAGAAATACAAAAAAATTAACAGATTTTAAATCTAATAAAATTATACAAAAATCACGATATGAAATAACTATAAGAATTGAACAACGACAATTTCATCCTAAAACAAATATGAGTTATGAATTTATAATGCAAGATATTTTAACATTTTTAACATTAAATAACAAATTAAGAATTAGTAAACATAATAATAAAGATTATTGGTTAATACATGTTTCTAGTATATCTAAATTAAATATATTTATTAATTATATTAATAAATATAATTTATTAACATCTAAAAATAATGATTTTAAAGACTGGTTAAAAGTTCATAATATTATAGAAAATAATTTACATTTAACTGAATCAGGAAAAAATAATATAGATGAAATAAAATTAAATATGAATAATAAAAGAACTTATTTTAATTGGAATCATTTAAAACAAATAATTTAATGTCCCACACTTTGTAATCCAAAGTGTTGTAAATAGGGTTAATTACAAAAATATCCAATAAATATTTGGATAATTTGTAGCGAAGTTTAAACTAGTATTATATTAAAAATGAATATAAAATTAATTTTATATTTACTGTAAATATATTTTAAATAAAATAATAAAAAATAATTCTTATAAATTATTTTTTTTACAGCTCCGTCCGGGGCTTGCCACGGCGGGGCCGCAGTGCAGCTGGAAACTATTTTTATAAGTTTAAAAACGTTCAACGACTAGATGGTGAGTAATACTAACAATAACCCTTCCACGAAATCCCTTAAAGTATTAAAAACTTTATGACATAGTCTAGCCAAATACGAAAGTATTTGAAGTAAAGAATAAAGATTCTTTATGATAATAAAACGATGGCATTCCCGAGATTAAATAATATATCATTTTGGTTATTACCACCCTCATTAATTTTATTATTATCATCAGCATTTGTTGAAAATGGAGCAGGAACCGGTCTTAAACAGCCGCCTAAAAATGGCAACATTATTTTGGAAAAACTTCACTCGATGCAAAGAAATCCTTTATTACAGAAATTAATTTTATTCTGTAATAAATTTTTTATTTACTCGTGGTTTATAAATAAGCAGATAGGCCGACAGGCATTATCTGCCCATCGGCTTAATTTTACTTATTTATTTTATTCGCATGTAAAAATAATAAAAAATATAGGACAATATGCCTGGAATAAAATTTTATTCCATCAGAGACTGAGTATTAACTCCAGATCTATAAGTAATCAAGATCTGAACGTGAAGGATCCAAAGAATAATTTAAATTTTGAAAAATGGTTAGTAGGTTTTACAGATGGAGATGGTTCTTTTGTTATATATAAAACTAAAAATACTTATGGATTAGCTTTTAAAATAGGTCAAAATAAATATAATTTAAGAGTTTTAAATTATATTAAAAAAAATATAGGTGTAGGTAATATAAGTAAAGAAAAAAATACCAAAATGGCTCAATATTCTATATATTCTAGAGAAAAATTGAAAAAATATATAATACCTATATTTAATAAATATCCATTATTAACAAGAAAATATTATAATTATGAAAAATTTAAAAAAACTTTATATATATTAGAAAATAAAAGTTTATCTTATGAAGAGAAAAATCAATTAATTGAAAAAATAATTTTATTAAAACCTGATAAAGATTATAAATCTATTATATGGACTGATCAATATAATATAGTAGAACTAATTAATAAAGATTGGTTAATTGGTTTCATAGAAGCAGAAGGTTCTTTTTATATTAGTAAAAATTTATCTAATTATGTATATCACTTTTCAATATGTCAGAAATACGATAAACATTTAATAGAAGGAATAAGACTTATACTAAATATAAATGCTAATATATATTTTAATAAAAAAGATGAATGTTATTATATACAAACTAAAAATAAAGAATCTATTAAAAATATAATTAATTTTGTAGATGGATATTTAAAAGGTGTAAAATCTTTAGAATTTAAATTATGGAAAAGAGCATTTAATAATAATTATAATAACAATAAACTACAAAAACTTCAATTTCTTATGCAAAAAATAAGAAATAAAAATTATTCTTTGGATTAAGGTATAGTCCAATATTATTATTGTGGACTGTTTACCCTCCATTATCCAGTATTCAATCACATTCAGGTGGATCAGTAGATTTAGCTATATTTAGTTTACATTTATCGGGTATTTCGTCAACACTTGGTATTAATAGTGCCTAGTATAAATTCCTCTATATGCTGGAAACTCCTAAAGCTTTAACTACCTAAAATATATTTATTTATACATATTAAAAGGTGAAAATGTTTAAGATGTTATATAAAAATATATATAAATGGACAATCAGCAGGAAACCAAAGTAAATTTATAAATTTATTTGTAAAATCATCAGAGACTGTGTATATGTACAGTTCTACTCGAACCTTTTGGGATCCTCAGAGACTACACGAGGAAAAATTATAAAAAAAATAATTTAAGATATAGTCCAAATTAGACTAATAATATTTTTTATATTTCTTTTTTATTACCTATAAAACCATATATGAAAAAATCATGGAATAAACCCTATATTTCTATTTTTCCCCCTACTAATTGCAAAAGTTTAGTAAAATGGAATGAACCAAATACTTTAGGTTCAACTATTGGTTTACCTCGTTTTACTAAATATTTAAGATCTATTATGTATATTAGTAGTTTACAATTAGGTGTAATAATAGGTATTATATTGGGTGATGCCCATTTACGTAAAGAAAGTAAAAATGGTAATACTCGTATATTATTTGGTCAATCTTTAGATAAATTTGCATATGTATGGTTTGTTTTTACTCTTTTATCTCCTTATTGTGCTGGTTTACCATATATAGATTATTCTATATTAAAAGGTAATAAATATTATAGAGTAATTTTTACAACACGTACTTATGAAGTTTTTAATCAATTACATAATATGTTTTTTATAAATAAAGTAAAAATTGTACCACATGATATTTATAATTTACTTTCACCTATTGCTTTAGCACATTGGATAATGTCTGATGGTGCTAGTATAAATAAAGGGGGTATTTTATTATGTACAGATAACTTTATAATAGAAGATGTTATTAAACTTATGAATGTATTAAAAATAAAATATAATTTAAATAGTACACTTCAATTTTATGGTAAAGGTAAATATCCTAGAATATACATTTATAAAAAAGATTTACCACTGTTACGACTAATTGTAACGGATTATATGCATCCTTTTTTTATGTATAAATTATCAGATTGTAAAAGAAAAATTTAAAAAAATATTATTATAGATGCGAGAGCATCAGTTTTATTATGGCTATTAATTTTATTACTACAATAATAAATATGAGAAGCCCAGGATTAGGTTGGCATAATTTACCTTTATTTGTATGGTCAATATTTATAGTATCATTTTTATTAGTATTTTCTTTACCTGTCCTTGCTGGTAGAAAAATAAAAAATATATCTAAAAGATTTTTACATAAAAAAATTAATAAACCTAAAATTAATCAAGAATTACATGAGATTATAATAGGTTTAATTTTAGGAGATTTATATGTGAGAAAAAGAACATTAAAATCAAATACAACATTTAATTTCAAAGGTAGTATAAAACATAAAGAATATTTAGAACATTTATATGAATTTTTTAAAATTTTTTGTAATAAACCTCTTAGAATTAGAGATGCTAAATTAGGTAATAAAATACATCAATCAGTATATTTTGATACATTAATTAATAGTGAATTTAATTATTATCATGATTTATTTTATAAAGAAGGCATAAAAATAGTTCCTTAAAATATTGGTGAATTATTAACTGCTAGAAGTTTAGCATATTGGTACATGGATGATGGAACAGCAGATAGATCAGGTTTTATTTATCATACAAATTGTTTTACTTATAATGAAGTAAAATTATTAATAAAAGTATTAAAAGAAAAATTTGATTTAAATTGTTCTATTCATACTAGGAGAAATATAGAAAAAACTCCTTATATGATTTATATAAAAGCAGATTCTGTAAATAAATTTATAGATTTAGTATCTCCTTATATACATTCTTCTATGAAATATAAATTAATAAAAAGAGGAAGTATAAAAAAAGATTAAAAAATTTTATTTTTATTCTTTTTTATATTACAATTTATGTAAATTATTCTAGTAAATATATTTATACCGCTAGCATAAAATTCGGCCATATGCTGGAAACTCTTATTATACTTAAGTACTCCTCTTTTATAGATATAGTAATAATCTTAGTATTAAAAGACAATCAGCAGGAAACCAAAAGAATGTTATTATATATTCTGAGTAGGATCCTCAGAGACTATTTGCCGAAATTAATCTATTATAAAATAAAAAATAAAAAATAAGTTTATTAAAATAAAAATCTGACATTTTAAATGTTAGTTTAATAAAATCTAATATGAAGGATAAATAAATTTTTTAAATTGGATCATTTTAGTAAATTTTATAACTTAGATTAATAAGATATAGTCCAATCAATCACGAAGGTAATTGCATATTTACCGAAATATATAATTATATATTTCGAAGACCAAATTATTATAATAATTTTAGTCATTGGACTAAGTCCAGTAAATAAATATAAAGGGTATAACAATGTTTAAAAATTTTAGGAAAATTTTAATGGCATAAATAATTAAATGTATATTAAAATATACATTTAATTAAAGCGATCAAACTCCGGGGACACCCTAAAGCCCCATATACTAACCCGTAGATACTAACCGATCAAGCGGCGGATGAATTAATCACTCATGTATAGTAAGAAGTATGACGGATAAAAGAAATTTTAATGGGCTATCGCGGATCTAAATCTCATTTTTATGGGTAAAAGAGCAACGAGTAGACGGTCGCGGGATATTTAATTCAGATATCCGAAGGTGTACTCTAGCGAAGAGGAAACTCTATATAGTGATAAGGTTTCTACTTAGTAGGAACGGAATACTATACATAAATCGATAAAGACTAACCTATGAATCACTTATAATGATTCCTGTTTAAAACAGAGACCTAAAAGAAAATAAAAATTCTCATGGTTAAAGGTCCTTACCTGTATTAACTGACCGAAACTTTAATAGCTCATTCTTTGATCCAGCTGGTGGTGGTGATCCTATTTTGTATCAGCATCTTTTCTGGTTCTTTGGTCAAGGATGGCCTTTCAATAATTTTCTTGAAAATTATTTTATAAAACAAACTATAAGCGGGGAATTTACTATTAATTTAACAAGTACATTAGGAATAAGTTGTTTATTAAAAAACACCTCTTATGTAAAAATTTTGTTAAGGTGTAATAATCCGCAAGTAACCAAAATGCTTAGCACATTAGTAGGAACTTCAGAGACCATACGTTTGTTATCTATTAAAAAAAATAAGACTTTTAAAAATGAATGGCTAGCTGGTTTAATTGATGGTGATGGTTGTTTTTTATTATCTAAAAAAGGTTATGCTAGTTTAGAAATAACTATGGATATTAGAGATGAACATGCTTTACAAATTATTAAAAATATTTATGGTGGGTCTATAAAATTAAGATCTGGTGCTAAAGCAGTTAGATACAGATTACATCATAAAGAAGGATTATTAAAATTAATTTATGATATAAATGGACATATAAGAAATTCTTCTAGATTAATTCAATTAAATAAAGTATGTGATAAATATAAAATTGAATTTATTTATCCGGTTCTATTAACTGAGCAGAATGGTTGGTTATCAGGATTTTTTGATAGTGATGGGACAATTACTATTAATAAAACAAATACACAATTATCAATAAGTGCTAGTCAAAAAACAGCTGAATTATTAGAACCTTTAGTAAATCTTTACGGAGGACATGTTTATATTGATAAAGGTAGTTCCAAATCATTTAAATGGTATATTTCTAAAAGAGAAGATATCTTAAAACTGGTTGAGTACTTCAAGAAGTATCCAGCTCAATCAGCAAAAAAAAATAGACTGCTTTTAATTCATAGATTCTATGAATTGAAGGATATTAAAGCACATCAAGCATTACCAGAAACTAATTTAAATAAAAGTTGGCAATATTTTTATAAAAAGTGGTTAAATTATGAATTATCATAGTAGATAAAGATATGGTCCACCATATATCTCATAAGATATATATATGCATCCAGAAGTAAAAGATATAAGCTTCTTTATTTCGTTATATGCTGGAAACTTTAATGATACTAACTTGTTAGTACAAAGTATAGGATACTTTACATAATTATGTAAAGTAACAAAGCTTATACATTTCAAACAATCAGCAGGTTATCAATTACGTTGTTATAGTACTATAATAAATAACAACTATCAAAAATTAATAACCTCAGAGACTACACACGAAAGTCCTTATATTAATCAAAGATGTAAAACTATTAGTATTCATAAACCTATACACCAAAAACCTTTAACTGATGATCAATTTGGATATTATTTAGCTGGTTTAATTGAAGGTGATGGTAATTTTTCTCTTAATAAAATTGTTATAGCTTTTCATGAATCAGATATTTCTTTAGCATATTTTATTAAAGAACGTATAGGATATGGTAATGTTAATAAAATTAAAAATAAAAAGGCTTTTACTTATATTGTAAGTAATTTTGAAGGTAGATTAAAAATAGCTAATCTTATCAATGGTAAATTACGTACAAATAAAATTGAATTCTTTAAAACTAATATTATAAATTATCTTAATAGTTCAAATCCTAATTCTATAAATTTATTACCTCTTTATGAAAATTCTTTATTGAATAACCATTGGTTAGCAGGATTTATTGATGCTGATGGTTCATTTCAAATAAAAACTATCAGCAGGGTTGATAGAAAATATGAAGAAATAAGACTAAGTTTACAAATAGATCAAAAAATAGATCAAATTTTAATTCAAATTAAAAATGAATTTAAAGGATCTATAGGTTATAGAAAAAAAACTGATTGTTATTATTATTATTCTGTAAATTTTAATTCAGCTTATCAATTTATATCTTATTTAGATAAATACCATTTACAATCATCTAAAATAATTAGTTTTTATAAATGGTGATCAGTTTATCTTATGATAATGAATAAAGAACATTTAACTCAAAAAGGAATAAATAAAATAAAAAAAAAATAAAATTAACATTGAATAGTCATTATCATGATTAATAGAGGATAAGATATAGTCCTAACAGTGATGAAAATTTCTGTGTATCTGTTAATTAGAATTATAGTTCTAACAGATCAAAATAATTGTTATATTATTATTATACCAGGATTTGGTATAGTAAGTCAAGTTATTTCAACATTTTCTAATAAACCTATATTTGGTTATTTAGGAATGGTCAAGCATAGGCCCAGGTACATCTACGATGACCTAGAATTCCACTATATGCTGGGAACTTCTAAAACCTTAACTACCGGATATTTATTAATAAATATCCGGTGACAAAGTTAAGGATGTTACAATGGATTATCAGCAAGAAACCAGTTAAATTATAATTAATTGGGATCTTCAGAGACTACACGTGGAAAATCATGAATAATGATTAAGATATAGTCCAATTATTTATATATAATATAAAAAAAAAATATTTATATATTTTGCTATAGAAAATTATATAAATATTTATATAGATTACCTTCTAATTTTATTTTTAAATCAAACTTTTCTACACACAAAAATTTACTTGATCCTATGTGGATTACTGGTTTTACTGATGCAGAAGGTTGTTTTTCAATAATTATAGAAATAAAAAATTCTTTAAAATGGAAAGTTAGAGCTTCATTTGAAATTAATTTACATTTAAAAGATAAAGAAATTTTATATAGAATAAAAGAATTTTTCGGAGTAGGTAATGTTTAAATAAAATTCTTTAACAAAAGAAGGATTAAATCAAATAAAAAAAATTAGTTTAAATATGAATTCAAATAGATTTTTAGATTAAATTTATATATAAATATTTGTTATGCGATATTATCTATTGGTATATTAGGATTTATAGTTTGGAGTCAAGTGATGGCTCCCAATTATCATGAGATAATTGTTCAAAATTTTGCTATATGCTGGGACAGTTTTATGTTAATAGGTACTTTGTATAGTAAAAATCCTATTATTTCTTTTTTTAGAAATACTCAATCAGCAGGAAATCGTAATTGGAATGTATATAAATTATACTCAACGAGTGCCTCAGAGACTATATGCAAAAAATCTTTTAATTTTAATAGTTTTAATAATATTCAAAAAATAAAATTTGGAGCTGGTCCCGGACCGGTTAACCCAGATAATAAAATAGACTCTAATTGGTTAGAATGGTTTATAGGTTTTGTAGAAGGAGATGGAGCTATTTTAACTTTTAATGATCGATTACGATTAGTAATAACTCAAAAAGAAAGAAAAATCTTAGATCAAATCAAAGATCGTTTAGGATTTGGTTCAGTAAAATCTTTTAAATCTTCTAAAAATGGAAATGAATTTCATAGATTTATAGTTGATGATAAAAAAAGTATTTTTATATTAATACATTTATTTAATGGTAATTTAGTTTTGAAGCATAGATTACTTCAATTAAAATCCTGGATTGATTATTTTAATTTAAAAATTCTTAATAAACAAGATTTTATTATATTTATGAATCAATTAGTGATTCCTACTTTAAAAGATTCTTGGATTTCAGGTTTTACTGATGCAGAAGGTTGTTTTAATATTAATATTACATCTCGTAATACTACAATTACAGGTTATAGAGTTGTTCCTAGATTTTGCTTAGACCAAAAAAATGAAGATAAAGTTTTAAATTATATACGTGATTCTTTTGGTTTTGGTAAAGTAAATTTACGATCAGGAACAAACAATATTTTTCGTTATAA
Organism: Coemansia sp. RSA 1694; assembly: GCA_027578655.1. Classification (NCBI taxonomy): domain Eukaryota; kingdom Fungi; phylum Kickxellomycota; class Kickxellomycetes; order Kickxellales; family Kickxellaceae; genus Coemansia; species Coemansia sp. RSA 1694. The sequence goes on along the minus strand of JANBTL010000008.1, from coordinate 27,929 downwards.
TATAAATTCTATTAAAGGTTTACAACCTTTGATTAATTATTTTAGTATTTACTCTCTTAAAACTAAAAAATTAGACTCATTTTTAAATTGGTTAAAGATTTATAATATGATAATAAACAAAGAGCATTTAACTCATGAAGGATTATTTAAAATTAGAGAAATTAAAAAAATAATTAATATTAATAATAGCTTAACTCTTAAAACAGGTTCTTCTTCTCCTAGATAATTTTATATTAAAAATTAAAAGATTAAGATATAGTCCAATCCTATACGTAAGTATGGTTAAAATTTTTTAAATTTTTAAACTCAGCATCACATGTACACTGTTGGTCTAGATGTAGATACCAATGCTCAAGTGTTCACATTAAAAAAAATCTTGCTATATGCTGGAAACCTTTTATATTATAGTCCACTCGTATTTATTACGTTCGGGAAAATCTATAATAGTAGGCAATCAGCAGGAAACTTTAGATTTAAATTTTATAATAAAAATTCATTATTTTTTGGTACGCCAAAAACCATAAATTATAGTACTTATACTAAATATACTGAATTAAAAAAAATATCTAAACATCCTCCGGTCAACTCTAAAGGGTTGACCGATTTAGAATTTAGTTATTATTTAGCTGGTTTAATTGAAGGAGGTGGTTGGTTTGAAAATAAATCTATACATATAATATTTCCTGAATCTGATACTTTTTTAGCTTATAATATAAAAAAAAGAATAGGTTATGGTAATGTAAACAAAATAAAGGATAAAAAAACAGTAAGATATATTTGTAATCATACTGAAGGTTTAAAAAAAATTATTACTTTAATAAATGGAAAATTTGTTTCTAATTATAAATATAATCAATTGATTAAACATGATTATCCTAATTTATTTAAAATTAATATATTATCTCCAACTAATACAATTTCTTTGGATAATCATTGGTTAGCTGGTTTTACAGATGCTAATGGATGTTTCAATATTTCTATAGTTAAAAGTATAACACATTTATGTGGTTATAGTATAAGATTAGAGTATTCTTTAAAACAAAATGATTCTTTACCTTTAAAATTACTTTATGATTTAATAAAAAAAGGTAATTTAAGTCAATATAGTACAGGTATTTGGTGTTATAAAAGTTCTGGTTTTTCTACAGCTTTTATATTTATAAATTATTTTGATAAATATAATTTACAATCTAGTAAATTTATAAATTTTTTAAAATTTAGAAAAGTTTATATAATGATTACAAATGAATTACATTTAACAGATAAAGGTATAAAAAAAATTATAAGTATAAAATCTAAAGGATCCTCAGAGACTAATACGCAAGAGAAATAATATTATTATTATTTTAAAATATAGTCCAAATTTATGACTAGAGCTTATTTTTCGGCAGCATCTATGATGATTGGTTTACCTACAGGTATAAAAATATTTTCATGGTTATCAACCATGTATGGTGGATCTGTTAGAATATTTACACCTATGTTATTTTGCTTTGGATTTATTGCTTTATTTTCTATTGGGGGTTTCACTGGAATAGTACTTGCAAACGCTTGTATTGATACTTCACTTCATGATACATATTTTGTCGTTGCTCAAATGGGCCTGGTTATAGATAACTATAACATAGAAATTGACTATATGCTGGGAACTATATTAATTTATTATTTACTATTTAACAAAATAAATAATCTTTTTAAAATAGATATAAGTAGAAGCTTTAATCTTCTATTAAATAGTGAAAACAATAATAATATTGAAACAGTTATTTATGATAACTATTCAGATATACAATCAGCAGGAAACTGTAAAGAATCCTCAGAGACTATACGTCAATTATCTAATTTAAAAGAAGAAGATTCAAAATTTTATAATTGGTTAGCAGGTATAATTGATGGTGATGGTAATTTTGATGTCAGGACTAGTCCTGACAATAAATTTACTTTAAAATCTATAAGAATAAAACTGCATAATAGAGATATAAGAATATTAAATAGAATTCAAAATTATTTACATTGTGGTAGAATAAAACTTGACAAAAATAAACCCTATTCAATGTATATAATATCAACAAAAAAAGAAATGGATTTTATAATAAATAAAATTAATGGATTAATTCGTATTAAAGTTTCAGGGTTTAAAAAAGCTTGTTATTCTTTAAATATAGATTATAAACAAGCAGATTATATTATTAAACCTTATGATCCTTATTTTTCAGGTTTAATAGATACAGATGGTTCAATAGTTTTTAATTATACTGGAAATAGAATAGAATGTAATTTAGAATTTAAATATAATTCTTATACAGAAAAATTAAATTTTGATCATGTAATTCCTTATTATAAACCTAGTGTATATTTACGTAAAAAAAAGAATCAAAGTCTCGGTAAAGAATTTAAATCTATAGCATTTAAATTTCAAACAGTAGGAGGTATGATTTATTTATATGATTATTTTATGCAAAATAGACTTTTTTCGGATATGAAATTTTATAGAGTAAGTAAAATAAAATATTTTATTGAAATAAGACATTTTCAAAAAAGTTCTAAAGAAAGTTTAGAATTTAAAATTTATTCTTCTTTTTTATTAAAATGGATTCAATATTGTAATCCAATATGGAATAAAGTTCCTTTTGTAAATAAAATTAGATAAAGATATAGTCCATCAAAACATTTATAAATGTTTTAGGCATTTCCATTATGTATTATCAATGGGTGCAGTATTTTCATTATTTGCTGGGTTTTATTATTGGTCACCTAAAATAATAGGTAGACCATTTAATGAAGCATTAGGTAGATTACATTTTTGGACTTTATTTGTGGGTGTAAATCTTACGTTTTTCCCTCAACATTTTTTAGGTCTAGCTGGTATGTTTGAAATAACATCTTGTACAAATGAAGGTATTTTTTTATCTTTTATAAGTATTTTTTTATAAATATTTGAATAAAACCGAACAGTTACACTGTTCGAGATTTTCACATGTACAATTAGATTAAATTTTCATGCCTCTATGATATAAATTTTATATCATTAGTAAATTGGGTGAATTGCGAAAATCTCCTAGATCTGTGGGTGCTTATTTAATACACTTTTCTAGGACAATTTGCAGCGAAGTTTATTTCAATACCCTTTCCCCGAATGGGAAGGGAGGTAATAAAAACGTTCAACGACTAGTGAGTGAGTAGTATAAACAATAATCTTGCACTCTAAAATATTAATAATATTTTGGTTAGCGCCCAATCATCACTTATAAAATAGTGATGAATGACATAGTCTGAACCTTTTACTTATTAAAAGCACATAAATAAGTACATTATTATTTTACGACCAATTTTTTAGTAGAAAATTAGTCTAATTAATATACCGTAAGGAAAGGAGTCTTAATGTACGTCTTTTTAAATAGAAGTATATTAAGGAGTAACACAATTGATGCCTAGAAGAATTCCTGATTATCCTGATGCATTTTTAGGATGGAATATTATATCATCTTATGGTTCTTTTATATCAGTTTTAAGTACAATAATTTTTATATATATGTTATATAATCAATTAACTAGTACTGAATCAATAAAAGGTGATTATTGGGAATATATTGAATTTTTTACTCCTTCTCTTGAATTATCTTATCATGAATTCAATTCTTATTTAGAATGGAATTTACCTTCACCAACACCTTTACATTATGTAGAAGAATTACCAAAAGTTTCTTTTCATTTATAGATAAAAAAAATTATTAATTCTCATTAAAAAAAAATTATTTAATTTTCTATAAAAATAAATACAATTTTAACAATAAACATATTATTTATTTTATTACTAATAAGTAGTAAATTTTTACTATCTATAAAAATAAACAGAATTATTTTATTCTTAATTACAAGTTTATTTATAAATATATTAATTTTAATAAAAATTAATAGTATTTACAATATAAAACAAAATATATCTATTTATAATAATTTATATCAAATTATAAAATTAAAATTATTTTTAAAAGCATTATTATATATAGGTGCTTTAATTATAAATTCTTTAGGAGAAATAGTAAATATAAAAGGAAATATATTAAAATCAGGAGAATATAATTTATTAATAATTTTAAGTATATTAGGAATGATAACATTAATAGAATCTAATGATTTAATATCAATTTTTTTATCAGTAGAATTAATAAGTTTTTCATTATATATAATATCAGCATTATATAATAATAATGTAAATCATTTAGGTATAAATAAAGATAGTCAATCAGGTATAAAAGCTGGTTTAAAATATTTATTATTAGGATCTTTTACTAGTACTTTTATATTAGCAGGATTAGTTATAACATATGGTGAAACAGGATTAACAAATTTAAAAGAAATTGGAATTTTAATAAATACTGGAAATAATAATATGATTTGGGAATCTATATTAATAAAACAAAGTATTTTAACAGGGTATATATTTATTTTATCTGGTTTATTATTTAAAATAGGTTCTGTACCATTTCATAATTGGTCGAAGTGGCCTTCTTAATTAATTGTAATAATATATAGTCGGATATATACAATTATATATGCTCGCATACGCGGGAGTAAGATAAATTTTACTATATGCTGGAAGTTCCTAAAATTTTAAGTACGTCTTAATATTATTTAATATTCGTAAAAATCTTAAAAATATTACAATGGATAATCAGCAGGTAACCAAAATATAAAAATATATATTTATATGAGTAGGAACCTCAGAGACTAAATGTAAAGGATCTATATAACATAGATCAAGATATAGTCCAACCTTTAATTGAAAAGTGTGGAAGATTATATTCTTTTTTCAGGGATTTAATTATACCAATCAGTAAAAATTTTTGCTTATTTACTTAATAACTTTTATAATGAATCGGTCACTACAGTGACGGTAAGTTTAAGTAAGGGAGGGGTGGTTAAAGGCTTTAATGCTATAGTGACAGAAAATATAATAAATAAACTTTTACTTTCTATTCCTTTAATTAAATCGAAAAGATTAAAAAATAAAGAAAAAGAAGTTATATTATTAACAAATGAGTTGAAAGATATTATAGTGGGATTACTTCTCGATTAACTATATAGTTAATTGGGATACGGTAAAGTTAGTTTTGTGTTTTAACAAGGTATTATTCATCAAGATTATCCTGATGATCTGGATAGATCATCGAGTCACTATTCACCTAGTCCCCCCAAAAATAAGAGTTAACTCACCTGATAAAAGGACGGGTAAAATTTATAGTAGTATAATTTTTCAAACATATACTTTACCCCGAATTATTGTATAATTCGAGTCTGTTCATCCAGAGGGTGAACGGTAATACCTTTTAATATAGAAGATTTGTTAACCCCTTTAGGATTGGTATATTGGATAGCAGACTATGGTTCTTGGAACAAAGTAAGTAAATACAAAATTTAATTTAAATTGTTATAAATTAAAAAGTAATAAAAATTATATAATCATTATACCTGTTTATTTAATATCTACTGTACATAAATTATTGGCTACACATATAACCCCAATGATGAAATATAAAATTGGTTTGGTGTTGCCATATTTTTATATTACCTTATTCTTTAACTTTTCAATTTTAGGGTAGCACCCGACGTTTATGATGGTGTACCTACTATAGTAACATCTTGGATTTCTATATTACCAAAAATAAGTTTTATTATTATAATAGGTATATTAAATACTGATATTTTTAAATATATTTCTAATTTTAATTATATATTTATATTAACTTCATTTGGTTCATTAATTATAGGAAGTATTTTAGGTTTAAGTCAATATAGAATAAAAAGATTATTAAGTTATAGTAGTATAGCACAAATAGGTTTTATATTATTAGGTTATAGTATTATAGAATCATCTAGTATAGAATCTATATTATTTTTCTTAATACAATATACTTTAACTTCTATAAATATATTTCTTATTATAATGAGTCTTAATAAATATTCTAATATAGAAGTTATAGGTCAATTAAAAGGTTTATTAATTTATAGTCCTATATTAAGTATTTCTTTAATGATAAGTTTCTTTTCTTTTGCTGGTGTTCCTCCTTTTATAGGATTTTTTGGTAAATTAGATATTCTTTACCAATCTATTCATTTTGGTTATTATTTTTTAGCTTTAATTGCTATTTTTACTAGTATTATTAGTGCTGCTTATTATTTAAGAATTATAAAAATTTCCCATTTTGATTTAAGTGGTATAAAACCTTTTAATTATTTTACTGGTAATATAACTATAAATAGTTTTATTGCTATTTTAACTTCTTTTATTTGTTTTTATATTTTATTTTTTAATTTTAATCCATCTGAAACTATAAATTTATTATCTATGGGACTTATACCTTTTATAAAAGGTGACCCCACTAGTGATAAAAAGATAATATTTAATATTTTAAAAAAAATATTAAGAATATTTATTGGTTTATTAATAATACTATTAATAATAAAAATAGGATATAATTTAATTGAATATTATTTTCCTGATTTTATAAAATATTATGTATTACATTGTGATGATGTAAATAAAGATTTAATAAAATCTACTAATAATTTATGGGATAAAAAGATATTTCATATAGGTCCAGAAAATAAACCAATTATAAGTTTAACTACTCATCAATTATTAAATTGTATATCTTATGCTGGAATAATGAGTGCAAGTTGGGTAATAAGTAAGAAAGTTTCAAATGGATTTTTTGAAATTAATAAAGATGTTATTATTAATGCATTAAAAACACAAATGAAAGATGAAATTACTGAAAATCAAATTAAAAGAATATTAGCAAATCAAAAATTAGCTTTTAAGGTAGGTTTAACAAGTATATTTACTATTCAAACGGGAATTATAAAATATACAATTGATTTAAAGAATAAAAATTCAATTATAAAAGAAATATCCTCTTTTAATATGGATAATCCTATAGAATTAATAAAAAGATCTAAGGAATTATTAGAAAAAAAAAAAAAAGAATGTAATGAAGGAAATTTTGAAAGTTGTAATATTATAAAAGAATATCTAAATGAGATTAAATTAACAGAAATAATTGATAAATTTACCCCTCAATCACCTTTAGAAAATTTTTATAATTTTTATGATCCCTATGTAGGATTATTAGGCTTAATTTTTTTAATAACATTATTAATTTTATATTTATTTAGTGTTGTTATAATAAATTTAAAAAATCCTGATTTATTAAAAATTAAAATAAAATTTAATAATAAATATATTCAAAAATATATTGATTTTCAAAACTTTATAAGAGGACCTATATTGAATATTTTAATTATATTAATATATATTTCTTTAATAACTGCTATAATAGGAATTTGGATTTTAATGTATTATTATAAATCTTAATAATAACATTTTATAATAAAATTATTACCAAATTAAAAAAAAAAGTTAAGTTCTATATTAAAAAAATTCCTATTTGAAAAAAAAATTTTTTTTATTATACTTATATTGAATTATTAAATTTCCATTGGATTACTGAATTTATTTCAGTAGATAGAAATTAAAATATAAGTATTTTAAAATCAGGATAAAATTAAGATTATAAATATAATCTTAATTTTATTTTTTATATTATAAACTTTTTTGGTCTATCATTACTTTATTAATAGAATCTATATTTGTTATAATTATATTAACTTTACAATTATAAAATTTAATATAATTAATAAATAAATATTAAAATAATAATTATTATCAAAATGTATAATTTACACTTTTTATTATTACATAGAACTTTAATTCTCATATATTAAATTAATTATCAAATCAATAGTTAATAGGCTAAATTTATACTAAAACTAACAAAAATATATATTAATAAAAATAACCCATCTGAATAGAGATAAGAACAAAACTAAATTAAATATTAAATAACTGAATCTGAGTGGAGATAAGAGCAACAAAGTATAAAATTCAAAAATAAACCATCTGAGTAGAGATAAGAGCAATAAAGTGTATTAATTTTCAAATAATGACATTGATAAAGAGAGCAACAAAGTGCATTAATTTTCAAAAATAAAATTGATAAAGAGAGCAACAAAGTGTATTAATTTTCAAAGAATAACATTGATTTAGAAAGTACCAAACATCACAGATTGGTGCTCTCTACTCTTATCTTAAATTCTTCTCCAAATAAGGAGAAGAATTTAAAAGAAATAAAAAGAAGAAAGAAAGAAAGATCACATATATATCCTTTGGTAAATAGTGAACTAGATAATAATTTAATAAAATCACTATATATTAAACTTAATAATATTGAAGAATATAAAAATATTAATTCATATAAAATTGTATTGATTTCAGCAACATTTTCAAATAGGACCATCCTTTATAGTTACAAATAGTACTACCATAGAATATTTTATTAAAAATATGAAACCAAGTATTATAAAATTAAGAAATGGAGCATATCCTATTGATGTAATAGAAATATTAATGGTAAAAGTTAAAAAACCAAAAAAAAAATATAAATATTAATATAAATATAGGAAAAAGATATTATACTACAGATAATACTAAAATAAAAAAAATATTTAGATTATAGGAAATATATTTTACCTTTAAATAAAAAAAAAATTTTTGATAAAAAAATTGGTGTTATTAATTTAGAATTTTTTAAAGATAAATATAATAAAATAATACCATATGTAGTAGGTTACAAAACATATAATTTTGATAATAAAGATAATAATATATTTTATATAACAGATTATAACAAGAACAATTTATATGATAATAGTGATATGATAATTATTGATTTTTTAAAAAATTTTATAGAAAATACAAAATATAAAAATATTACTTTCTACGTTAATAATTTAGGTGAACTACAAGGAATAATATTAATAAAACATATGATCCTATTATATGAAGATAATGTTAAAATTTTAATGGATAATAATAAAAATATAATTTCTATAGAGTTATATGATATTAAAATTTTAGATAGTCAAAGAATTATACCTATAAAATTAAATGATCTATGTAAAAATTTTAATATACAAGAAAATAATATAAGTTTTTTTAATGAAATAATTAATGAAGATAGTTTAAATTTAATAAATAAAAATGAATTATTAATATTATTTAAAAAAGATATTCAAACTTTTTATAATGCTATATATGAAATAAAAATTAAATTATATAATGATTTTAAAATAAATTTAAATGATTGTTATAGTACGTCTTCACTTGCTATGATAATATATAGAACAAAATTTTTAAAAGAAAATATACCTAAACTACCTATGCATGTTACTGAGTTTATTATAAAAAGTTACAAGGGGGGCATAACAGATATATATCAATGCTATGGTGAAAATTTATATTATTATGACGTTAATTTACTCTATCCTAACGCAATGCTAAAACCTATGCCATTTAATTTTTTTAGGAATAAAATTAGGAAAACAAATTTTATTAGAAAATTTTTTCGGTTTTATAAAAGCATCAATATATGTACCAAAGGATATAAAATATCCTATATTTTCTGTACAAAATAAAGATGAAGTTAACTATTATCCAACGGGTTATATTTATGGTGTTTATTTCTCAGAAGAGCTTAAATATGCCAAAGAATTAGGTTGTAAAATAAAATTGTATAAAGGTTATGAATTTTCAAAAAAAAAAATTATATTTAAAGAATTTATAGAACATTTTTATGAATTAAAAAAGAACAAAAATGATAATTTTGTTAAAATTTGGAAGTTAATCATGAATGGTTTATATAGTTATTTTGGATGATTGAATATAAGAAATAAAGTTGAAATTATAAGTGATGAAGAACAAATAGATTTAGTTTACTCGACTTATAAAATATATGATGAAATAGATATAACAAAAAAAATTAAGCTTATTATACGTGATTTAAACCCAGATAAAGAATTATGTGAAAAATTTAATATTGACTATAGAAATTTAATAAATAAATTATATTATCAAAATCAAATAAATTCAAATATAGCTATAGCTTCAGCAATTACATCATATGCTAGGATAGATATAAATAGATATAAAAATATTAAAGATATAAATGTTCTATATTCAGATACAGATAGTATATTTACTGATAAACCATTGTCTTCAAAATATATATCAAATGATATAGGCCATATGAAGGATGTATTAAATAACGATATTATAAAACAAGCATATTTTATTTCACCTAAATTATATGGTTATATAACCCATAATAACGATTATAAAATTGTAGCACGAGGATTACCGCCTAATACATTAACATTTAAAGAATTAATAGAAATATATAATGGACAATCTATTATAAAATCAGTATTAAGGACTTATCAAGATCTTGAAACTTTTACTTTAATAAACAAAAATATTAATATAACTATAAACAATTCATATATGAAAAATCAAAAAATTTTAACAAATATTAATAAAATAAGAGTATATAAACCAATACATATCTCATTTATTAAAAATTTATTATTATTAAAATAAATAATTTAAAATTTTATCTATTCTATTATATATATTTACACATTTAATATATATATATTTTATACATTTTTTATTTAATAAAATTAATTATTTATAATTTTATTTATATAATTATAAACTATATATAATTTCTAATTATATTTATTATATTATTTTTATAATAATAAATTGGATGTAGTCAAGCTGGTAAGGCCTCGAAATTTGAATTCGATAATCGGGGGTTCAAATCCCTCCATCCAATAAGGCGGAATAGTTTAAAGTAAAACATTCATCTCATACGTGAAGATTAAGGATTCATACCCTTTTCCGCTAATATAAAATAATTTGGAATTATATAAGAATTATATAAAAAATTCTTATATATAAATAGAATTATATTTAAAGTTGAAAGTGGTTATATAATTTTACCTACATATCTTAAATTATTAAGAATCAAATCCTATGTAGTTCTAAAAATAAATTAATATCAATATATGATAATTATTGTAATTTTTATATATATACTAATTATTATAAATATACCTTTTTCATATATAAAATTAATGAAAGGCTAAGGAAATATAATTTATTTAAATGATTTACTTAAATATGTACCAAAGTTAATATAAAAATTTTTATAATAAGTATAAAAATCCGTTGAGAGGGGTTACTTTAAAATAAAATATTTAAATATAAAATGATAAAAACAATAATAGAATTTATTTTAATAAGTGGTGCTTTATTTGCAGCTATATTAACATTAATATCTGTTAATCCAATTTATTCAGTAATAAGTTTAATAATAGTATTTTTATTTAGCGGTAGTTATTTATTAACATTGTCAGTAGGTTTTATAGGTTTAGCATATTTTATGATATATGTAGGTGCTATATCTATATTATTTTTATTTGCTGTAATGATGCTAGATACTAAATATCCAGAATTTTCTAATATATTAAAATTTTCTTTTACTAGATATTTACCTTTAGCTATAATGACTTTAATTATAACTGTATTTATTTATTATACATTAAAATATGATATAGAACAAATTGTGTATAATTTTGATAATATTTATTTTATAAATTCTTATTCAAATAATTTTTGGCAATTATTTGATTATTTTAATGGAGGATTTTATATAATTAAAGAAATATGTTATACTAATGAATTATGGGATACTTTATTACCTAATACTAATCAAATTAAAATAATAGCTTATTCTTTATATACAGATTATGCTTTTTGGTTAATACTTATGAGTTTAAATCTATTATTAGCTATGATTGGACCTATTGCTTTATGTTTTAATTCATATGCTTAATAATATATTTTTTTTATTATAAGTTATATTTTATAAATAAGTGAATATCAAAATAAAATATAATTAAATTTTTATCTTATGTTATTATCTATAATTGAAATTATTGCCGTTATATTACCAGTGTTATTAGGAATTGCTTATTTAACTTTAGCAGAAAGAAAAGTTATGGGTTCGATGCAAAGAAGAGTCGGACCAAACCATATAGGTCAAATAAAAAATTATTATCCTAGATATATTTTAAAAAGATTTTATCATAAATTATTAATTGCTAGAAAAAAAATATAACTACATTATTAAAAATAATAAAGTTAAAATCTGTATTATCTATTTCAGTTTTTCTTTATTTATTAATAATCTTAATTCACAGATTTGCTTTTTTAATATTTCTATTTAGTGTTTTATTCTTTAAAATATTAGGTTTGGTTTCTATAGAACCTAATATTTTATTTTCATTAATCCCTGTTATTGTTTATTCTAATTCGGAAAAACAATAAATCTACTATTTTATTAGATAATAAAGGTAAAGCAGGAATCTATAAATGTGTTCACATAAAATCAGGTAAAACTTATGTAGGCTCTACTATAGATTTATCTAAACGATTTTTAAACTACTATTCTTCTTCATATTTAAAACGAGGTAATAATTATATTTGTAATGCTTTAATTTCTCATACTCATTCTGCATTTTCTTTATCAATTTTAATGTATATTGATATATCAAATTTAAATAAAAAAGATGCTCGTAAATTAATCTTAGAACAAAAACAATTTTATTTAGATAATCTTTTGCCTGAATATAATATACTTAAAATTGCTGGTTCCCCTTTAGGTAATAAACACTCTAAAGAAACATTAGCTAAAATAAGTAAAGCTATGTTAGGTAAAAATAATTCAATGTATGGTAAAGTTCTTACTGCTGAAACTAAAGCCAAAATGAGTATTGCTATTAGTAAAGCCAATGGTACTGTTATTAACGTTTATTCAAGTGATGGTAAAACATTAATAGTTTTCCTTCTGCTAGAAAAACTAGTGAATATTTTAATGCATCTCATCATACAATATAAAAATATGCGGAACATCGTTCGATGTTCGGAAAGCAATGAATATTATCTTTATTGTAAAAATCAAAGGAATAATTTATAGTAAAGGTTTATAAAAAATTAGATAATAAATTCATTCTGATGAACGAAGATAAACCTACTTTTTCTTCTAAATTAAAAGCTGGTTACCGACTCCAGACGGGGGCTAGCCCCGTAGGAGCTTCAAAAGAATTAGGTATAAGTTATAAAAAATTATCTAAAATAGTAGATACTAAAGAATATTATAAAAATTTATTTTTTTTTTAGTGAGAAATTAAATTAATTATTTATTTTATAAATAATAATTTTTTAATATCTATTAATGCTCTTATAATTTTAATGTGATAAAATTTTTTTATTAGGTAAAATACTGAAGAGAAGAATTGAGTAATCTTCTTTGGCCTAAAAGTAGAAGTTAACCTTCTGCTATAAACTATCAAATTGACGGGAACATCTTAAAGTTATTTCAACCAAACGAGAATGGTAACATATTTCGTGGCACAGGTAATGACTCGTGGTATGGTAAAATCGAAATAAATGTACGAAAGGAAATAGGTTATCCGCAGCCAAGTACCTATTGTATTTATATTAATCGGTATGCAGTTCATCGACTAAACGGTAGTTAGCGTAAGCTTAAGATATAGTCAAACCCTATCTGAAAAGTTACATAATAAAAAATCAATTGATTTTATTTATGGAATATATATATATTCGGGAAAATCTTTTTACTCTGCCTGAAAAATATTATATAATATTTTTGGTTAAAAAAAAGAAAATTGTTATTCGGTCTTTTACAACCATTAAGTGATGGTGTAAAATTATTATTAAAAGAAACTATTTTACCTTCACAATCTAATAAATTTTTATTTTTAGTAGCTCCATTAATTATTTTTATAGTAAATTTATTAGGATGGGCTACGGTTCCCTTCGGAGAAGGAAACGGTATAAGTGATATGGAATTAGGTGTAATTTATTTATTAGCTATGTCATCAATAGGTGTAGTAGGTATTATTTTAGCAGGATTAATTACTAGTCCTTTCAATACAAGAGTATTGAATAAAAAATCGGGTGAATTGCAAAAAAATCCTCTATGTCGAGGACAATTTGCCACAAAGTATAGTCTAATTTTCTTAATATATTTTGTTTGTATAAAATATATAATAGCTGGATTTATTAATAAATCCCGTTATTTTATAGACTATAAATGTTCAACGACTAATAAATTAGATTTAAGAAAAGTCAATAAATTTATCATGAGCGCCCGAAATCTTATAATAATTATTATTTTTTTATTACATTTAATTGTATTAAATGGGACTTCAATAGACCTGATTATTTTTAAATTTATATTTTTTATATTATTATATTATTTAATATTCAACTTAATCAGATTTACAGCTGGTACCCGGCTTCAGACGGGGGCTAGCCCCGCAAGAGCTTTTAAAAAATATTATAATAATACTTTATATTTAAAATCAAATCTATATTATCTAAATCGTATAAAGAATAAAAGATTTTATTCTACATTTAATAAAAAAGATAAAAATTTTAATATTGAAGAATTAAAATCATTACATTATATTTATATTAAAGATCTTTATAAAGATAGAAATGCAATAGTAAAACCTTTTAAAGATAAAGTATTAGCTACTTGTGAAGATATAAAGGATGAACCTGGGTTCATCAGAAAATGGGGATCAGTAAGTTGTATATATCTTATAGAATATAAACATAATCCTTTTATATATTATATAGGAAGAACTAGTTTATTTAAAAGAAGAATATATAATCATTTACAAGCTAATACCAAGAACAAGTTTCATCTGTTCTTAAATTTAATTGGTTGGGAATATTTTAAAATATCAATAATAGAAATAAAATCAGTTTCAGAATTAGGTAATAGAGAAAATTATTACTTACAAAAGTATCTTCCTTTATTAAATACTACTTTTTCTTCTTCATTTTCAGAAACACAAATATATGAAAGTTTAACTAATAAACTATTATTCTTAAAGAGTAATGGTGTAGCACATGTAAATGGTAAAGCTAAAGTAGTATATGTTTATAATATTTTAAAAAATCAAATAGATAGCGAGTATCATAAATACGACAGTATAATAAAAACAAGTCAAGTACAAAAAATAGCTAGAGGTACAATATCATTGTATATGGATACAAATATACCATTTAGAGGTAAATTGTATTATAGTAAACTCATATTTAATTTAACAGATACATTTGATTTAATAAAAAATGTGTCTAAAGAATTAAAATTTAATAGTAATATAGCTAAAGAAGTATGGGCTTATGATGCTAAAACATTAAAATTAATAAAAGGAAGTCCTTTTGTTTCTAAAACTCAAGCCTCAAAAATATTAGATATTAGTAGAGATGTTATTAGTTATTTTATTGATACTAAAAAGGCAGAAGGTATAAAAGGTACATATTTGTTTAGTAATCAACCGAACACCGAAGATATTCATAAATTATTAAATAATGCTGATTCATTAAAATTAGGAAAAAAAATAAAAGTATGGATATACGATGCTAATACTTTAGTATTAATAAACAATATTCCATTTACTAGTTTAAAATTAGCAGCTGATTATTTAGGAATAAATTATAGAACTGTCAAAAAACATTTAGATACAAAAAAATCTATTTTACAAAAAGTATATTTATTTAGTAAAGAATTAGATTTTAGCTTAAAAAAAGAATTAATAGAAAATATAAATTAATTAAAAAAAAATAATCACAGATTCTTAGTAATAATAAAAAAATAATAATAATAAGATTATTACATAGTCTTAACCATAATGTAAATTATGGAAGTAGTAGATAAAGAGCTACTACGATAACAAAATTGGGTCTGGTAATTCTAAATATTCTTTAATGGGTTCATTAAGAACTACAGCTCAACTTATATCATATGAATTAGTTATAGGTTTAACAATCTTAACAATTATAGGTACTGTAAGTTCTTATAATATTAATGAAATAATTTTATTTCAAAAATATACTATATTTTTATTACCTTTATTTCCTTTATTTCCTATTTTATTTATTTCAGCTTTAGCTGAAACTAATCGGGTACCTTTTGATTTAGTAGAATCTGAATCTGAATTAGTATCAGGTGCCTTTACAGAGTACTCGTCTTTCAGTTTTGCTTTAATATTCTTGGGTGAATACATAAATTTTATAAAATCATATATTATTATAAAAATAACTTTAGATTATTTTCTGGTATTATTTTTTATTTATTTTCATATACTATATTTATATTTTTAGAATCCCCCAAAGGGGGGATTCCGCCTACGGCAGAATCTTTAAGTTTTGATATCAAAATTTATGCTTTATTATTTTGTATTATATGGATTGGAGTAATAATAATTATAAATGATTTTAATTCATTAATAAATTAAAATTGGAAATACTTACTTTTTATTATTCAAGGTTTATTTATACTGATTATATCTTTATTAGTTTTACTATTTTTTTACTGATAATTCAATTTTAATTTTAACAATGCCAATTATATCTAAATCTACATCTATAATAAAAATTAATAAAATTAATTCATGGTTTATAACAGGTTATACTGATGCAGAAGGTTGGTTACTTATTAAAATTACTAAAAGTAATAGTTATAAAATAGGTTATTAAATAAGAATTGAATTTGGTATAGCTACTAAAGATACTAAAAATAATAGACAACTTTTAGAAGATATAAATTTATATTTTCAAAATACGGGATTTATTAACAAATCTAATAATGATAATTGTATAACTCTAGTTTTTAGAAATTCTAAAGCTGCCAAAGGTTGGGGGCAGCTTAGAATTAGTATTTATTCATTTTACTAAATATCCTTTACAATATACTAAAATAAAAAATTTTTATTTATGGTCAGAAGTATATAAAATTATATTAGCTAAAGAACATTTAATTATATAAAGATTTAATAAAGTTATAGCATTAAAGGCTTTATCACCAAAAGGTTTAAATGATGGTTTATTAAAACAATTTGTTAATATAAATAAAATAAATATAACCCTTTATGAATTATCCTCTGAACCAGTTAATGGACATTGGCTAGCTGGTTTTACAAATGGAGATGGTTTTTTTTACTTTATGATTACATAAAAATAAAACTAGCAAAACTGTTATGCTGTCAGCCCTAAATTTTTAATCTCTCAAGATTTACGGGATGAAACTTTAATCCAAAAATAAATGAATCTTTTTCAGGACTAGGTCATTATTGGATTCATAAGAAAAATAATATTATTGAAATAGTATTTTCTAAACAAGGATTACTTAAAGATTATATTATACCTTTCTTCAATCAATATCCTTTATATGATAATAAAGCTTTAGATTTTAAAGATTTTTGTAAAGGAATGGAAATAATTTTAGCTAAATATCATTTAATTCAAGAAGGTTTTAATCAAATAAAAATATTATTCAATAAAATGAATAATAACAGAGTTGATTAAATATTTTATAATTTTTTTGTTCATAGATTCTATGAACGGGATTTTCTTTTTATATTTTTAAATCATATTCGCCCAGGGTTATATGTAAATATTACCCGTAGATTAGCTCATAACGGTGAAGCCTAAGGTTTTTATAACTATGGTAATACCGTGGGAAGATTGGTTATTGTATACTCTTAATAATGAATAATTAAAAATTAATTCCCTTAACCTTTCCCCGTAACGACTTGAATGTAAACATTCAGATAGATAAATAAAATCTATAACACGCTAACACTGACAATGAGTTACACTATCATGGTTATTTTTTTTTTAACCTAAAATGGTGGTCAGTTGAAGGTATAGTCTAACCCAATATGAAAATATTGGAATTATTGGAATATGGTGCAATGATATCAATGTGTACACTTATTAATATTATGTTTTTAGGTGGTTATCTGGTGCCTTTTTCTTATTTATTTTCTGATACTATATTAATGTTTTTAGAACCATTAAGTTTAGG
This sequence comes from Coemansia sp. RSA 1694, assembly GCA_027578655.1. Classification (NCBI taxonomy): domain Eukaryota; kingdom Fungi; phylum Kickxellomycota; class Kickxellomycetes; order Kickxellales; family Kickxellaceae; genus Coemansia; species Coemansia sp. RSA 1694. The sequence continues at coordinate 10,056 of JANBTL010000008.1, read as the reverse complement.
TATAAAGACATGTGCATTATTATTTGGATTTATATGGGTTAGAGCTGTATTACCACGTATTAAATTTAATCAATTAATAAATTTAAATTGGAAATGTCTTCTTCCTATAACATTAGGTTTATTTATGTTAGTTATTTCTTTATTAATAATAATATTTCCAACAGATTATTCATCAGTATTAATTCTCACTACACCTTTAATATCTAAATCAGTGGAAAATAAAATAGATCCTTGGTTTATAACAGGTTTTACAGATGCAGAGGGTAATTTTTCCATCCAAATATATCCTAATAAAGATTATAAATTAGGTCACTCTGTAAAATTATTTTATATTTTAGTAGCTAAAGATACTTATCAAAATTTAAAATTATTAAAAGATATAAATTTTTATTTTAATAATGTAGGTAATATATATCATTCTAAAAATGATAATACTTTTATATTAAAATTTCATAGTATAAAAATTATAAGTAATATAATAAATCATTTTAATAAATATTCTTTACAATCTACCAAAAGTAATAATTTTTATTTATGGTCAGAAGTATATAAAATTATATTAGCTAAAGAGCATCTTACAGTAGAAGGATTAAATAAGATTATCGCTTTAAAAGCTCATGCATCTAAAGGTCTTAATAATAATTTATTTAAAAATTTTCCTAATTTTAAACCTATTGAATCTCCTAAATATATTTTATCTAAAAATTCTTTAAATAGTAATTGGGTTGCAGGATTTGTAAACGGTGATGGTTCATTTACTTTAGGTATGCAAAAAATAAAATCTTCTAGATTTGGATATGCATTTGGTCCTAGATTTTGTATTACTCAACATTTAAAAGATAAAGCTTTAATTCAAAAAATAAATTATTCATTTGAAAATTCAGGATATTTAAAAATTCATAACAAAAGAAATATTATTGAATTAATGTTAACTAATAGAGCTTTAATACAAAAATATATTATACCTTTTTTTAATCAATATCATATGTATGGTAATAAAGCTTTAGATTTTAAAGATTTTTGTTTAGGTGTAGAATTAATATCTAAAAAAGCTCATTTTAAATTAGATGGTTTTAATCAAGTAAAAGAATTATATTTAGGAATGAATAATTATCGAAAAGATTTATAAAATTTTTATACTTTTTTTTTATATTATTTATATAATTTTTTTATTACTTAGGTGGTTTATGGATACCTTTCTCTTATTTATTTTCGGATACTGTTCTTATGTTCTTAGAACCTTTAAGTTTAGGTATAAAAACATGTGCTTTATTATTTGGATTTATTTGGGTTAGAGCCGTATTACCACGTATTAAATTTAATCAATTAATAAATTTAAATTGGAAATGTTTATTACCAATAACATTAGGTTTATTTATGTTAGTTATTTCTTTATTAATACTTATTTTTCCTACAGATTATTCATCGATATTAATTCTATTTACTCCATTATTATCAAAAAAAAAAATTAGTAAATTAAATAAATCAATTTTATTAAAATTGATTTATAATAATAAAATAAAAATTATTTCATTATTTTTTATATTTATCTTAGCAATTAGTAGATATATGGATTTTAATAATGTTATTTACAAAATATATATGATTATAGGTTCTTTAATTAAAAATTGATTGTAAATATATACTAGTGTAATTATAAATATAATTATGATTGCTATAGAATTAGTACATAAATTAAATATAAATACTAAATCTAATATAAATTAAGTTTATAATCAAAAAATATTATCTCGATAATTAAAATCAATCTAAATATTTTTTTTTTTTAACAATTATAAAATTTATAATATAGATATATATAATTTTATAATATATATATTATATATATAAATATATAGGGAGTTTAACTTAATTGGTAGAGTATGTATCTTACAAATACATGGAAGTAGTTCAAATCTACTAACTCCTATGTATATTATATACTTCGTAAGTTAAATTTTATAATTATATAATATAAAATTAATAATGTTATACAAACATCCTTTAAGTACTAAATTTAATAAAATAGGTAATTGGAATACTATAATATATAATAAAAAAGGAAATAATAATATCAATAAAGAATTATATATTAATTATATTTTAAATATTATATTTTTAAAATATGCTTTAATTAGTACACCTAGATTTTATTATGATAATAATAAAGTTAAAATATATATATTTATTTATAGTAATATAAATTTTAATTATAATAAACATTTAAAAAAATCTATAAATATTAATAATAAATTTATTAAAAATTTAAATCAAATTTTAACAAATTTAATGGGTAAATTTGTTATTTTAAAAATTATTCGATTAAAAACTCCTTATTTAAATAGTGAAATATTTACTCAATATTTAGCATTAAATTTAAGAAAAAATAGTTATAATTATATAAGAAGAAAAATTAATACTAAAATAAAAATATTTAAATCTAATATACTTCCAACATCTATATTTAATTATAATATAATCTATCTTTATATTATTAAATTTAATATTTTTTCTTATATTAGTGGATTAAAATGGATTTATTCCGGAAGAATAACAAAAAGAAAAACAGCCAGTAGAGCAAGAAAATTAATTTATAGTAAAGGTCAATTTAATTTTAATTCTTCATATTCTAAAATTGATTATAAATCTAATATTAATAATCCATTAAAACGAGGTAATGGTAAAAAAAGAATAGGTAATGGTGCAATTGGTATAAAAGTCTTTATAAATAATACTATAAATTTAGTATAATTTATACCATAAAAAAAAATAATAATTAAAAAAAATTTAAAAATTATGTTAGCTTGTGCAAAATTAATCGCAGCTGGTTTAGCTGTTTTATCTTTAGGTGGTACTTCAATGGGTATTGGTAACGTTTTCTCTTCTTTATTAAACTCTTTAAGTAGAAATCCTTCATTAAAAGGACAATTATTCTCTTATGCTATTTTGGGATTTGCTTTAGTCGAAGCGATGGGGCTTTTTGCTTTAATGATGTCTTTCTTATTCTTATATGGATAATTAATTCTCACAATATGATGGTGGAATATTTTGATTTAATTAATTTTTTATTATGTAATATTATTCCTATAAAAATTTATACTAATACTAAAATAGATAAAGATATTATAATTTTGGACAATAAAAATAAAAGTGGTATATATATATGGACAAATACTATAAATAATGAATTTTATATTGGTAGTTCAATTAATTTATCTAAGAGATTTAATCAATATTTTAATGAAGAATTTTTAAAAAAAGGTAATTCAAAAATATATAAAGCATTATTAAAATATGGATATGAAAAATTTAAATTAGAAATCTTAGAATATTGTGATAGTCATTTATTGATTATTAAAGAACAATATTATTTAAATGAACTATTACCTACTTATAATATATTAAAAATAGCTGGTAATTCTTTAGGTTATAAACATTCTTTAGAAGCTATTGAAAAAATAAAATTGGCAAAAAAAGGTAAATTCACAGGTAATAAAAATTCATTTTTTGGTAAAAAGCATACTGAAGAAACAAAAAATTTGTTTAGAGAATATGCTTTATTAAGAGGTAAACCTAGTAATGCTATGTATGTTATTTTGAAAGATATTCAAAATAATTCTGAAACTATGTTCTTATCTATGTCTGATTTAGCTAAATATTTAAAAGCAGATAGAGCTACATTAGCTAAATATAGAAATAATAATCAAATTTTTAGAGGTCAATATTATATAATTAAAAAATAAATTTATTTTTTAATACTTCAACTAATCCGATAAGTCATTATATAAATTTTTAATTTATATTCTTATTGAATAAAATTGATTTACACTTGTTGAGGCAATGGGGCTTTTCGCTTTAATGATGTCTTTCTTATTCTTATACGGTTAGTATTAATTCTCAAAAATTTTAATAATAATGATGAATACTAATAAAAATTATATAAAATTAAATTCTTGGTTTATAACTGGTTTCACAGATGGAGAGGGTACATTTAGTATAGTGGTTAGAGTTAGTAAAACGAATAAATTAGGATATAGGATAATACCTGTTTATTCTATATGTGCTAAAAATACAACAGAAAATCTTAAATTATTAGAATCTATACAATATTATTTTGGAAACATTGGTCATATATACTCATCTGGTAATATAACTAGATTTGAAGTACATAAATTAGAAGAACAAACAATAATTCAAAATCATTTTGAACAATACCCATTACAATCTACTAAGTTAGTTCATTTTCAACTATGGTGTAAAGCATTAGATATTATGGGTACAAAAAAACATCTAACTGAATCAGGTTTTTTAAAAATATTAAATTTAAAAAGTGTATTTCCTAAGGGCTTAAGTCCAACACTAAAAGAAAAATTTACTAATATACCTTCTTTTAATAAACCTTTATTTATTCCTTCTACTGAATCCTTAAATCCTAATTGGATAGTAGGATTCACACAAGCAGATGGTACATTTGGTTTACATATTATAAAATCAGCCAATAAGTTAGGTTATACTTGTAATCCAATGTTTAGAATTTCACAGCATTCACGTGATTTAGTTTTATTAAAACGAATTTTGGAATATTTTTCAATAGGTAAAATTATAAAACCTAATAAAAATAATGTTTCTGTTTATTATATAGCTGGTTTATCTAAAATAGTCTCAATAATTATACCTTTTTTTAATCAATATCATCTTTATGGTATGAAGGCATTAGATTTTAAAGATTTTTCATTAGGTATAGAAATAATGCAATATAAGGGTCATCTAACTTCAGAAGGTTTAATTCAACTAAAGATCTTAACTTCTAATATGAATAATGGTCGATCTGAATAAAGTATTTATATTTTATAAATATTATTTTTAAATATCTCTAATACATTTTCTTACTTTTTTATTGAAAAAAATTATATATAATTTTTGCATATACTGTGAGCTTCTTATTCTTATACGGATAATTAATTCTCACAAATATAAAAGATGAATATGAAAATGAATAAAAATTTAATTAATTTACATCCATGGTTTATCACAGGTTTCACTGATGGAGAAGGTACATTTTCTATAATAATAGGGAAAAGTAAAACACATAAATTAGATTTTGGGATAAAATTGATATATTCTGTCTGTGCCAAAACTAATCCTTATAATTTATTGTTATTGGAAAATATAAAAAATTATTTTGGTGTAGGACGTATATATTCATCTGGTAATATAAGTAGATTTGAAGTATCTAATTTATTGGATAATTTAATAATAAGAAAACATTTTGAATCATATCCTTTACAATCTACTAAATTTATACATTTAAAATTATGGTGCAAAGTTATGGATATGATTCAAAATAAAGAACATTTAACAGAAGAAGGATTTTTAAATATTTTAGCCATTAAAAATGTATTTCCTAAAAGTTTAAGTCCTATACTTTAAGAAAAATTTTCAAATATACCTATTTATGAGAAACCTTTATTTATATCTTCCATTGAATCATTAAATCCAAACTGGATAACGGGATTTGTTCAAGCAGATGGTAATTTTGATCTTAGTATAACTAAATCAGAGAATAAATTAGGTATTACATGTAATCCTAAATTTAGAATCTCACAACATGAAATAGATTTAGTATTACTTAATAGAATTTTACAATATTTTATTATTGAACAAATATTAAAATTTAATCCAAATATTTTAGTATATTATATAGCAGGTTTATCTAAAATAGCTGAAATAATAGTACCTTTTTTTAATTAATATTATTTTATATTTATAATATTGATTACTATATTTTAATTTCTTATATTTATATTTAATTTTATATAAATATAGTCAGATTAGCTTAATTGGTAAAGCAGTAATTTTGTAAATTACCTTATATGGATTCAAATTCCTTATCTGGCTAATAATATAATGCCTACTTGAAGAAATTGGTAGACTTAAACGATTTAAAATTGTTTGCACTAAGTGCATGAGGGTTCAAGTCCCTCAGTAGGTAATTAAGAGAAGAAAGCATTTTGGTATTGCAATCGCCCTGTAAAGGCGATGGTTTCGACCATTCTGGGTTCAAATCCCAGTCTTCTCAAAAAAAAGGGGGAGATAGCTTAATGGTAAAGCCTACTGCTCATAACAGGAAAGATGTAAGTTCAAATCTTACTCTCCTCAAAAAAAAAATGAATAAATATAATAGTTTATATATAAAACTCATAATTAAAAAATAATGTGAATAAGTGTAATGGTTTTGCACATAAGGCTCATGACCTTAAAGAGATTGTTCAATTCAATCATTCACACAAAAAGATCTCATCATCTAAAGGTAGGATCTAGCACCTTCACTGCTATAATGTTCGTTCGAATCGGACTGAGATTAAAAATAAAGGAATCGTAACTTAAAGGTAAAGTGTTTGCTTGATAAGCAAAAAATAATGGTTCAATTCTATTCGATTTCATAATAAAAATAGATTAGATATCTTAATGGTAAAGTATTGGGCTGCAAACCTAATTATGAGTGTTCAATTCACTCTCTAATCTTATATAATATCAAAAATATTATAAATTTTTGATTTTTTATTAGGGAGTATAACTTAATTGGTAGAGTAGCAGACTTTTAATCTGTTTTGTTTGGGTTCAATTCCCAATATTCTCAATTTATGCTTTGATAGCTTAACAGGTTAAAGTACGGAACTGAAAATTCTGGGTAGGATGTTCGAGTCATCCTCAAGGCATTATAATAAAAGCTGTAGTAGCTTAATGGTAAAGCCAATCACTGTTAATGATCGGATCTCTGTTCAATTCAGAGCTACGGCTTATTTTAGTATTAATTTTTATTAGTTGAGAATCAAGCATATATGTTAATGGGCTGCCCACAATTATATCATCATAAGTAATATATATTCTTATAAGTTTTCTACTTTTCGGCTTATTTTTATTTTAGCTCCGTCCGGGGCTTGCACCCGGCGGTGCCGGGAACCAGCTAATAAAATTTATAGTAGGGCTCAGCTGAGTGAACCCCGCTTCACCCTGCCGGGCTCAGCTACTATAAAAGGAAAAATCGCCTAATGGTATGGCAATAGTTTGCTAAACTACGGATATAATATATCCTTGGGGGTTCGAATCCCCTTTTTTCCAAAAAACAAAAGGATAATATTTTCCTATATAAAATATAAAAAAAATGAAATTAGCTTTATTATTATTTTTAATAGGTATTTATGGTATTATTTTAAATAGAAAACATTATTTATTAATATTAATATCTATTGAAATATTATTATTAGCCGTTACTATTTTAGTTCTTTATTTTTCTATTCTTCATGATGATATATTAGCTCAAATATTTGGTTTATATATAATATCAATAGCTGCTGCTGAATCAGCTATTGCTTTATCTATATTAGTTGCTTATCATAGATTAAGAGGTACAATAAATATTACCTTAATTTCTAAAAAAACAACTACTTTATTTCCTCAATTTACTTTATAATATTTAATTCTTTTATATTTGGGTAGATGACTGAGTTGGTTAAAGGTACTTCGCTTGAAACGAAGAGAAGTTTTGAATAACTTCCATGGGTTCAAATCCCATTCTGCCCGTATACGGATAGTAGCGTAATAGGTAACGCCTCTAATTTGGGATTAGAAGATTGTAAGTTCGATTCTTGCCTATCCGAAAAAAAAAATTTATTATGGTTAATAGAAAAATAATAAAAAAAAAATTTTTTTATGAATACATTATTATTATTTATTATATTAGCACCTATAATATTAATAAGTTTACTAGTGATAAATCTTATAATACCTATTAATAAACCCGATTTTTCTAAATTATCACCATATGAATGTGGTATGGATACAATAGGTACAGCAAGAGAAAAATTTAATATACAATTTTATTTAGTAGCTATATTATTTTTAATATTTGATATAGAAGTTATATTTTTATTTCCTTTTGTTTCTGTTTTATATAGTATTTCTTTATTTGGTTTTTGGATAGGGACAATATTTATATTTATATTAACTATAGGGTTTATTTATGAACTAAGTAAAGGTTTATTAAATATAATTGATAAAAAATAAAATATAATTCTCTAAATTATTATATATAAAAAATAGTAAATTAAAAATTAAGGAAAATAATTTAATTGGTAAAATGCTAGTCTCCAAAACTGGTTTTAAAGGTTCAATTCCTTTTTTTCCTGATAAATAAAATATATATAACACTCTTAACTTAATAGGTTAAAGTAATAATCTTCGAAATTATTAATATGGGTTCAATTCCCATAGAGTGTTTTATAAGGCGAATATAGTTTAAAGGTAGAACTACAATTTGTGGCATTGTTAATATGGGTTCAATTCCCATTATTCGCCTTTAACTTGTTTAGCTTAATAGGATAAAGCATCGATTTTCTAAATCGTTTATTGTAGGTTCAAATCCTTCAACAAGTAAAATAATAAAGAATTTATTATTATAAATATATATTTATTTTAGAAGCTGAACCTTACTGGTTTTCAGCATCGTAGTAAACTAGTCCTGTAGGAGCTTAAAAAGAGTAAGAAATTATTATAAAAGTAAAAAAAAATATAAATATAAAAATGATCATATTATTATTATTAATACCTATAATAGGTACATTATTAATTTTAAGTATAAAAGATAATAAAATAATAAAAAAAATAGGATTAATTACAGCTATAATAAATTTTATTATATCTATTATAATGTGGAATAAATTTGACTACAGTTGTAGTCAACCACAATTTTTAATTAGATTTACTAATACTATAACAGCTGGTGTTGACGGAATATCTTTATTATTTTTATTATTAACTATATTTATAATAGTTATATCTATATTAGGAGGTTGGAATATAAAAGAAAATGTAAAATACTTTATAATTTCATTATTAATATTAGAAACTATATTAATAGGTGTATTTGTAATATTAGATATATTAATATTTTATATATTTTTTGAAACATCACTTATACCTATGTTTTTATTAATTGGTTTATTTGGTAGTGATAAACAAGGTTTTAAAAAAGGTAAAGAAAAAGAAGAATTTACTAGAATATATGCAACTTATCAATTTTTTTTAATGACATTAGCAGGATCATTATTAATGTTATTAGCAATATTAATTTTATATTCTTTTTCAGGAACTTATGATTATATATTTATTTCTTCATCTTATTTATTACCTTCTAGACAATTTATTTTATGGTTGTCACCTTCCTTTAGCAAGAAGAATTTTAGTAATGTTATTTATAACCCTTTTAATACAATTAAAATATTACCCCATTATTTTACACTTATAAAATTTAAGGGTCAGCAAATATTAACTAATCGTTACTTAAATACTGATTCTAAAAATATTCAATTTAATTTTAGTCCAAAAAAAGTTTACGAAAATGCATATATTTCAAAGCTTGATATTATTTCTTACAATAAAAATAAATCGGGAATATATAGATGGGTAAATCTATTAACAGGAAAAAGTTATATCGGAAGTTCTGTTAATTTAAGAAATAGATTTTATAATTACTACAATTTATTACATTTAGATAAACGAAAAAAAAATTCAATTATATACTCTTCTTTATTAAAAAACGGACATTCTAATTTTAAATTGGAAATATTAGAATATTGTGATAAATCGATTGTACGGGAAAAAGAAAATTATTACATTAATTTACTTAAACCTGAGTATAACATTTTAAATAATGAAGGTTTAGGTTATATTCATTCAGAAGAAGGTTTAAAAAGTAGATCAGTTTATAAACATTCAGATTTAACTAAGACTAGAATTAGTGAAGCAGCTTTTCTTCGTAAAGAAAATAAACCAAAATTGTGCGCTGACGTTCTTCTACATAAGCAAGACAAATTTAATGTGATTCTATCACCAAAAATGCAAGCGCATCTAGCTTCTTTAAATTTAAAAAATAGTTATAAAATTGAAATAACTAATATAGATACTAATATAACGATTTCTTATGATTCTCTAAGAAAAGCGGCTGAGATACTAAATTGCAGTCATAATACTATAAGAAAATATAGTATAAAACAA
>JANBTL010000007.1:0-82424 GCA_027578655.1 Coemansia sp. RSA 1694 | reverse complement strand
AAAAAAAAAAAAAAAAAAAAAAACATTACTACAATGTACAGAGCTGCTACAGTCGCGCATTACACGGCCAAGCCGGCAGACTTTCGCATCACCGAGCTGGAACGCCCCACGCTGTCCACGCCGACGCAGGTGGAGATAAGGGTGCATGCGGCGTCGCTGAACCCGATCGACTTTAAGCGCGCCGAGGGCATGCTGTCGATTGCGCTGCCAGAGCCATTTCCGCTCAAGCTCGGGTACGACGTAGCCGGCACGGTGACGCAGGCCGGCGCCAGCGTGGCGCGGTTCAAGGTCGGCGACCGCGTGTACGGGCGCGTAGACGCAGAGCACGTGGGGACGATTGCCGAGTACGCGGTGGCGGAGGAGCGCACGCTGGCGGCGATCCCGGCGTCAGTTGGCTTTGAGGCGGCGGCGGCGGTGCCGCTGGCGGGGCTGACGGCGAAGCAGGCGCTGGAGGCGGGCGGGCTGCAGCGCGGGCACTCGCTGTTTGTGAGCGGGGGCATGGGCGGCGTCGGAATGTTTGCGCTGGCGCTGGCCAAGCACCACTTTGGAGCGGCGGCCATCGTCACCACAGTATCGGCTGGCAAGGCTGAGCTGGCGCTTGCGATGGGCGCGACGCGCACTGTTGACTATGCAAGGGAGGACTATACGGCGGTGCTCGAGAGCACGGCTGATGTGGCGCTGGACACGATTGGCGATGCCATGCTTTACAAGGTGGTCAGGCCCGGCGGCAGCGCCGTGTCGGTGGCTATGCTGCCTGACGGCAGGGCGCTGGACCACTTCCGCCAGGACGCCGTGCCGCTGTCGTGGCTGGGGTCGGTGAAGCTGGCGGTGGCAAAGACTGTTGTTGACTGCGCGGGGTGGTTCCTCACACGCGGGTTCAGAGCAAAGAATGTGCGCTACAGCTTTGTTGTGCTGAGGCCGGATGGCGAGGACCTCGAGCGCTCGTTCAATCCATTGCTGGCATCCCAGGCGCTGCGCCCAGTCATCTCCAACACGTATCCGTTCACGGACGAGGGCGTGCGCGATGCGTTTGCAGAGTCGCGGGCTGGGCACGCAACAGGCAAAATCATCATAAAGGTAGTTTGAAATAGCAACAAATTTATTTGAAATAATTTAAAGAGTTTTATTGTAGCCTGCTTCCAGCGCACCAAAAAAATTCAAATGGCTTTTTTGGAACCACGACTCGGAACATCCAACCATCTAGCTCGCAAAACGCTTGCCTGAAGGGAATGCATTTGGAGTGTACGTTGGTCAAAAGTCCCACAGAAATGACTTTACATTACGCTCCCTCCCAAAAAAGCAAAACTTTATTTGGAAGGGGATTCTGGAAAAAAGATACAGGCTTCATTTTTTTTGCAAAATGTTTGATGTAGCACGCGAATGACTCAAGTCATGACAATGAAACGGCCTTGTAGGGCAGCTTTGCCACCTACGCTCTTCACTCCTCTCCCCCCCTCCGCCCGCTGCCTCACTCTCCCTCCTCTTCACCTTCCACATTTATAAATAAACATAAAGGATACAAGGGAGGACGAGGTTAGTAGCGGGGTTAGAAGAGAGAGAGAGGGGAAAAAAGAACGAAATAATGGCAATGTCAATCGATCTAAGGCGCATGCGAGTTGAAGAGAACCACAGCAGGAGCCCTTGTCGCAGAAATGCGAGGTTTTATACCTGGTGAAAATTTTTTTTCCAACAAAGATGGGGTGGCTCGGCTCGATCCACCATCATCATGTCATATCACGCGACTCGATCAAAGAAAGGAGGCAGGAAATGCAATTCAAAATTCCCCTCACACACTTCTGCCACATCATTTACAGCAATATTAGCATTACTTTCTTCTTTCAACATGGAGGCGGATGCAGAAGAAGAGCTGGCAACGCTTGCAGCGCAGCAGCTGGGTCTGGGCGACAACGACTGGCTCGACATCACAGCGCTGGTGCGGGCTGGCGCGCGCACGCTGGGCTCGGGCGAGCTGATCAAGCAGCCGAGCCTGACGCTGTTCGACGCAATGACGTCGGTGGAGGTCATGGACGCGCGGCTGGACATGGGCATGCTGTCGGCGGAGGACGCGGCTGAAATCGCGCAGTGGGACATTGAGCGGCCGCTGAGCCTGGCCGACGCCCTGTGGATCGTCGAGCGGCTGTTCTGCTGCGAGATGACGTGGCACCACTCGGCGTCGCTGCTGCAGACCATCTACACGTGCAACTACTTTACCGCAGACCCCCTCCCCGCCACCATCGGCAGCAGCGACGGAGGCTCGCCATTGGCTGCGCGCGACCTGGTGGTGTACCCGCTGCTCATCGCCACCGCCGCCTGCTGCCGCCTGGTGTGGGCCGAGTACGCGCGCGAGAACGTGTACGCCGAGGAGGACGTGCACCTGGCCGGCCCGCGCATTTTCTTCGACGCCTACGCGCTGCCCGACGTCGCGCGCCTGCTCGACGCCGCGCAGGCGTTCCTTGTCGCGAATGATGGGACGCCGGCCGCCGAGGCGCTGCTGGCGCACGTGACGATGCGGCGGCGGTGGCTGGCGGCGCTGGCGGCGCTGGCGGCCGAGCGGCTGGCCGACGACCCGGGCGCGCTGGCGCTCGGCGTGCGCGAGCTGGAGGCGGTGGTGCAGCACGTGGCGGCCATTTCAGGGCAGCAGCCAATGGCGGCGCCGCAGCCGCCGCTGTGCGCGGTGGCGGTGGTGGCGGGCGTGTTCGACGCAAAGTGCATGCGGCGGTTTCCGTCGCTGGCGCCGCTCAAGCCCAGGCCGCTGCTGGCGCTGGATGCCGCGCTTGCGACTCTGCGCCAGCTCGCCGAGGACCTGATGCTGGTGGCGCAGCTCGTGCGAGCCGAGTCAGTCGAATCGCTGGTGCACTTTTTCTTGGCGCTGTCGCGGCGTTGTTCCTCGGCGGTGCTGCCGTACGTAAGGTCGCTGCTGGTGTCGGTGTTTGCGAGTGATGGGCGCGTGCAGTTGGCGCAGCCTTTGCCTGCCTTTGTGCGCCGCGCTATCAGCGAAGTCAGCAACATCGATGGGGTTGCGGAGGACGGGGAGAGGGTCGGCTTGTTCTGCGGCGAGGCCGCGCGTATGCTGGTCGACTGGTTCCGCACGCTGTGCCAGAACCCGCCGCGCCAGCGCCGTATTGCGCTCAAGTACCTGGCTGCGTGGGATGCGCTGCAGGGCGACGCCGAGCAGCTCGACATTTGGCTGTACACGCAGAGCCACCACAACCACCACCACCAGAAGAAACAGCATTGCGGGGCACTGTGTGCAAAAAGAGAGGAGGAGGAGGAGGAGGATGAGGAGGATAGGGCGAGCGATCCGGCGTACAACGCCTTTGCGCTGAGCTCATGGGCATACCACATGAAGCTGCTGCTTATGAGCGGCGCACTGACGGCGGGCATCCGTCTGAGCGTGTACCAGGCATACGAGTTTCCGCTGATCTTTTGTTATGCCGCTCAGATCTTTGAGGCCCACGCGCTGCACCTCCAGCGCATGCTGCATATGAGCAAAAGAAAGGAGGAGGATGGGGGACATGATCCAAAATCTGATCTTCGGGCAATGGCAGTGCAGTGGACTGTGCGGCGTGTGGGCGGCGCCGAACGTGTGGCGCAGTTGGAACGGTGGGAGGCGCTGGCTGTGGCGCAAAAGGAGCTGGCCACGGCATTGTGGCTGGTATCGCATGCATGTGAGCGACTCGGTAGTGGTGAGTTTCGCGCACCATGGGCGCGACGCAACACACAGCTTGCGCTTAAAGTATGTGTGGCGCAAGAGACGGAAGAGGCGCAGCGTGCACGGTTCGCACTGCGGTTCCGCGCGTTCTCTCGTCTCAATTCTCCGACTCCATTGACCTTTGATGCGTGGGATGATACGCGGCGCCAGCTGGACGTATACTCTATTGCCGATCTCTTTGTCCATGCTGCGCGGATACTAACTGATGCCAAGAATGCCATGGACCGCAGTAAACCGTGCTTCCAGGGCAACAGTAATGACGAGGAGGCGATGTTGTTCCGTGGTGCCCTGTACTATGTCGTATTGGCGAATTCCGTGGCGCTGGCCAAGTTGCTGAAAAACGGGGATATTGTCAATTCGCCCTGCTTTGCAGTGACCGGTGCTGAGGCCGTTGCATTCCGCAGCGCCCTAGTGAATGACGCATTGGGTATCAAGGTGCGCGCAAAGAAGGGTAAAAAGAGTAAACCCAAGTGCGATCTTGTCTCTCGTGCTCGTGAGTGGCAGGACGATGTCAGCCGCTTGGTATCATCGGGCACGCTCAATATTGCTTGGACCACTGCTGCGGACCGCCATCCCGACTGGCCTGTATTCACATTCCAATAACCAAAACCTCTCCCCCCCCACCACTTTTTTTTTTTACATATTGCAAATAATAGTAATAGAATAGAATCACCTTCTCCCCCCCCCTCATTACACGCTGTTTGGCGTGCGCTCGATGCCAGACAGAATACGGTCTGCGCCACGCTCGCGCATCAGTGCCGCCACATTGCTTCCTAGCGTCCGCGCATCAGCATCAGCATATTCCTCGTCTTTGCCAATAAAAATCTCGCTGCTCGCCTCTGCAGCCAGCGAGCCATCCGGCGACACAACAACAGCGTTCAGCGAAAGCCTGCTCGCATCATCGCTCCACTGCGCCACAGCGCCAATAGGCACCGAGCATCCACCCTCCAGAACGCGCATAAGCTCGCGCTCCGCCAAACACGCCAACCTGGTCCTACGATGATCCAAAGACTGGGCAATCAACGCCGTACGCCGATCATCACTGCGGATCTCAATACCCAGAGCGCCCTGTCCAACAGCATGCAAGACATTATCAAGACGCTGCGAAATACGCGACGACATTCCCAGACGCGTCATACCAGCAACCGCCAAGATCAGGGCATCAAAGATAGAGTCCTCTGCATCGAGTTTGGCCAATCGAGTGTTGAGGTTACCCCGAATATCCATGAACTTTAGATGCGGGTACAGTCGCCGCAGCTGTGCCACGCGTCGCACGCTGCCTGTACCAATAACGCTGCCTTCCGCCAGATCCTCCAGCCGAGTTCCCGGAGCGTGCCGTGGTCCCAGGATAAGAGCGTCGCGCGGATCCTCGCGCTCGGTTATCGCCGCCAGTGTCATGTTGGGCGGCAGCGTGGTTGGCATGTCTTTGAGTGAGTGCACAACTAAGTCAATGTGCCCCTCTTCCAGCGCTACTTCCAGTTCTTTGGTGAACAGCCCCTTGTCCCCAAACTTGCTTAATGCCACGTCTTGGATCTTGTCACCAATCGTCTTCATCGTCTCTATCTCTACACGCAAAGCGGGGTGTGCCTGCCGGATGGCTGCTACTACTAGCTCTGTCTGGATTAGCGCTAGTTTGGAGTCCCGCGACCCAACGCGCAGAACCTCGGCGGGAGAAGGTGAATTGACTGGCATAACTGAAAAGAAAAGGAAGGAAAAAAGATAGTTGTTTTAGCTTTTTAGAAAAAGATGTGAGATAGGAGACAAAAAGATGTATCCTTTCCCCCCCCCCCAGTGCATTCTCCTCCGCATAAGCGATAAAACTTCGTTTCCGCATAAGCTATAAAATTCGTTTCCGCATGCCATTGGCTGATTAAGATCAAACGGAAAGTGCAGTTAATCCGGGGACACCAACAGACACTTCGATTTTTTCTACAAAAGAGGGAAGAAAAAAAGGCAAACGCACTGTTTTGTTTTGGATATCTATTTTATTTTTTTATTTCTCTTTGTATTTTTTTTCCTTCCTCTTTGTAAAGAGGCAATTTCACAATGGACCGCTCTCATACTACTGCTACTATTGGTCGCTCGCAACGCGGAATGGACAGTATGCGAGGACTGCGAGAAATGCTCGCTGAAATCGATACCAACAGTGGCGATAGTGTCGAGAATAAAAAAGAAAGTGGAGAAGGAGGGAGTAGTAGTGGTGACTCTTCTGACGTCGAAGACATTGACAGCGAAACCGCTATGAACACCGTATACAATCTACTCAACGAGCTAGGTGACTTAAACCGCAGCAACCGTCGAACCGCCCAAGTACTAGCAGAGCAGTTTAGCGTACTACAGGCTCAAGTCACCACTAACACCAGCACAACAGCCGCACCGCCATTCTCTGAAGGCGATGATGAAGACGAAGAAGGAGAGGATGGGGCTACGTTTCACACCCCGCCGTCGGTGAGCCGGACTGTTGGCGGCAGCGGCGGCGTCGGTGGAGACCGGCGAATATCATCATCGGCTGTGCAGACTGATTTGGACTTTGCATCGATGCAGCAGACTAGCGAGCATGTTCGGCGAATCGAGGCAGAGAACGCCGTGTTGAGACAGGACGTGAGGGTATTGATTGGCGCGCTGAAGGAACACCAGGACATGGGCAAAGAGTATGAGGCCACGCTGGCGCGGGCACTGGTAGCCCTGCGATCGGCCGCCTTTGAGCGGCATCTAGAGATATCCGACGTCCAAACGCGGTACCGCGAGATACTCGCCGCCGAACAAACGCTGAACGGCCGTTTACAGAACGAAAACATCGAGCTGCGAGCAGCGCTCAGCAGTACAGCCCAAGCAATACGAACAACACTCAACGAACAGCAACAACAACAGCAACAAAAAGTAAAAGGAGAATAACAATAGTAATTAATATAAAATCATCTCTTTTATATTTACTCTTTCTTGCTAGTGAATCCTGGCCGTTGGTGGAGTGGTACGTTGGCAATAACCATAGGCATGTAGCGGTCACCGTTATACACGCTCTTTCCAGCCTCCCAACCCGGAATATCCTTCATTATCTCGCGTTCGCGCTCTACAGCAGCGTGGTTGCGCCGGTACTCGTCGCGGTCAGTTTCTGCCAAGAGCATGGGTGTGAGGTGGATGCGCGACCATATTTTCTCGCGATCTAGTTCTCGGCGCTCATCGAGTCCCAGGTACAGCCGGTACCATCCGTAGCCCATTACGGCTCCGCAAATCGCAAACATTGCTATGCCACTGGGTCCACGCTTCGGCAAGCGACGCTCGTACCGAATTGAGGAGAACCCACCCTTGGGCGGCATGTCCTGGCTAGGAGCTGCTGCATTTGGATTGACGCCGCTCATAATAATGTAATTGATATAATAAAAAAGGAGTTTGTGGTGGTGAGAAAGTGAGATGCGCGAATTGTGCTTCTTAAATTGCAATAGAAAAGGAGCGCCTTTATCAGTTTACAAATCGCGGATTTGATTCCCAGTGATTAAAGCACGTGATATTGTTTTGGTTTTCTTTTTTTCCAGTTTGGTTTCGGTGTTTGGGAAGCACATCGATTGTCCTTGCTTTGTTGTTGTTGTTGTTGCTGTTGTTGTTGTGCGATTCAAGTGTTATCCCGCATAAATGACACTGCTCGTCATCTAATGGGTGTAATACAGCCCATGTCCACATACAATAAACCTGTAGACCCTTGGGAGGGAAGGAAGCGGAAGGGAGCAAGCAGGACTATCATTTGCGAAATATGCAGCGGGTATTGTTCGATCGCCGTGTAAATAAAAAAAGGACGCACATGTGTATGTCGTGGTGAGAGAGAGAGGAGGATCGACACTTGGAACACCACCTGAGCTCAGGTTCCTTTTTTGTTTGGGTTTGTTTTGATTTTGCCATTGACTACCATTGCAACGACCAATGATACTCTAAATGGGAGGGAAAAAAAGGGAGGAGGGAGGAGGGAGGAGGGAAGGAGGGAGGGGGAGGGGAGTACGAGACTCTTTAATGTATGGATTTCATAGAGTATGGATCTCTAGTGAGTGCCGGTAGAAACTAGTAATAAAAAGGGAACGACGAGAGGCAAGGATTCGGCTAAAGAAGGAAAAAAAGATAAAAAAGAAAACGCAATTGAAGAAGGGCCGATGATTGGCAGACACAAGCGAAGCGAGCTGCAGGTTGACAATTGGTATCAAAGCCAACAGAAGAAAAAAAAGATGGCTTTTGACACTTGTAAACGAGTGAACGAGAGAGACACACAATAGTCTTGCACCTTTTTTCCACCCCCTCTTTCACTCCCCCCCCTTCTCATAGTCAATACACGCTAATTTTTCTCATAGCATTTTCCATCTCTTCTATTTTCGGTGTTGCGTCTACCGTTTTTTTTTTTTTTTTTTTTTTTCCTTACAACTCGTTCTACCTTTTTCTCTCTTTCTTTTGGTATGCCCGCGGACGCCGACTGCGTCAGCGGTGCAAGGACGGGTGACGCAGCACTGCCAGCCACGCTGCCCCGTAGCTTCCGGCCGTCGTCGCTGCTACGGCGACGTCTGGCTGACTCTGAATACCACCACCACCACCATGCGCCCTCGGTGACACCTGCTGGCGGACTGCGGCTGTCAATGCCTCTTGCGGGAGATTCTTTGGATTTCCTCGACTTTTCAGCGTTCATAAGCGGCGTCGGCGGTGGCGCAGTAGGAGGAGGAGGATATGCTCAGACGGCGGAAGAAAGCATGCTGCAAGCGCTGCTCAGCAGCCTGCCCGAGCCACCAGCATCAACGACGACTCGGCTGGGCAAAGTAAGCACGGTGGACGGGCTGGCCAACTCGCTGCCCGCGCCACCACTTGCGTTCCAGCGCAAGCCACAGCTCGCAGAGATGGTGGGGGTGCCGGGCAGCGCATTCGGACGTAAGCGAGAATCGTCCCAGTCCGACACCGGGTCACTGGCAGCAACAGCGCTGGGGACGCCGGCGTCGTCACGGCGGAACACCGATGAGGTGGATTTGCCGCCACTGCATCGCGCGCGACTGCAGCAGCATGCGTCGGTTGATTCGCTGATCTCGACAGCGAGTGACAGCGACACGGTGAGCAGTGCGCAGGCAGCGGCGCCCGAGCAGCAACTGCTGGCGGCTGAAATGCCGCCAGTGTCGCCGTTCTTTGCCCGCGTGTCGTTTGCCGACATTGACGATGCCCGAGAAACAGTCCGGCGCGCCAGCCTCAGCCGCCGCCGCAGAAGCCGCCGCATTTCACAGGCCGACTCTTACGACCGCCACGCAGCCTCCTGGTGCGCACCCGCCGTCTCCACGTCCACCGACACAGCTAGTAGCATTAGTGGCGGTGGGCGCTTGTCACTCGCTGAAATCTCTCGCGCCCTCGCCGATGTATTTGCTCCGTCGCCCGCTGTGGACGATTTTCCGACTGACGATTTGCCAATTAGCCAGCAGTGCCAGCCCACATTGCCACGGGCGCTCCTTGCAGATGCCGCCCCTCCTCGCTGGTTTCGCGTCGATGTATTTGGCCTGCTGACGTCACAGACCGCTCGCGTGACAGTTGCCGAGCTTGGCTCTTCCCCACACTCGCTGGTTGATGTCTTGGAGCCCGCGGTCCAGCGGGCATTGCGCCGATACCCGCTGGTCTTGGCGCTGGCCACTCGGCAGCAGAAGCAATCTGCGGCGATGCCCACTCGCATGCGCGCGCCAAAGAAGCGGCGAGGCAGCCCGGCATCTGCTGCCTCTTTATTGCTATCCACGCCCACGCTGTCGTTTACTGTCAGCAGCAGCAGCGATACTGACTCTGGCGCTGACCGGCCGGTGCGCGCCGTCGATGTCGAGGCCATGGCTGCTGCGTACCTGCCGCATATCCACGCGCTGCTGGCCGGCTCTGACGCCTTTGACCCAATGCCACCTGCCCAGGCAGCGCTTGGTGTGCAGCAGCCTCAGTTCGTGCCCACACAGAGCTCCTATACAGCGACTCCTCCGTCCTCAGAGGAGGCGCCTGGCTTGGACGGAGGCAGCCTGTGCTCGGGCGCAGGCAGCACCGCCACGCTGGCCGACAGCCTGCGCTCCGCAGAGGCGCCTGCAGAGGCGCAGGCGCAGGCGCAGGCCAAGCCCGCACCGCGCTCGCTTTTGCGGCGCCCGCAGCGGCGCAGCGACACTGGCTTGGTGGCAGCGGGCGGCTCTGCGGCGCGAACGCCCCAGCTGCGCGCGTCGGCGTCAGTCGCGAATCTGCGCGGCGCGTACGCCGACCGCGCCGGCGCACAGCAGCAGCAGCAGCAGCAGCAGCAGCAGCAGCAGCAGCAGCAGCCAATGATGTCGCGGCGGCGCAGCGAAGTGCAGGCGCTGATCACGCAGGCCAACGCCGTGATGAGCAGCGCGCTGCGCCGCAGCTCTGCGCTGGATCCACCGGCGGCACTGGCAGCCACTCAGACGCTGCCACGTCAGCTGCGCCCGCCGCGCGCGTCGTTTCCGGTGTACGCGACGCCCGGGCTCAGCTCGCTAAGGTCGCCCGCACTCAGCTCGCTTAGGTCGCCCGGCTCGCTGGCCGACGCCGCGAGCTCGGGCCTGCGCGCCCCGACGGCGCTGGCCGCCGCGCTGAGCCGCCAGCAGCACCGCCTGGAGCCGGCGCGCGGCGGCAGCCGCCTGCTGCGGCACAGCATCAGCGACATTGCGCTGCCCCCCGCCCCCGCCGGCGCCGCAGCCAATGCGCTGCTGCCAGCGAGCATGCGCGGCGCGCGCGGCGCCGCCACCACCACCGCCACCACGCCGCTCAGCGGCATCCGCCCTCCGCCGCCGCCGACGGCCCCTCATCCGCCCGCGTCGGCGCCGCCGGCCAATCGCCGCGCGGCGCCAGCGTCGGCGGGGCCGTCGCGGCTGCGCCACGCGGGGCCCTCATCCGCGGCGCTGCGCCAGGCGTTCGGCGAGGGCGGCGTGCGAGCGCGGCCTGGCGTGCAGGCGCTGCTTGCGGGCAACAGTGGCAGCAGCGGCAGCGCCTGCGACGAGGGCTTCCTGACGCTGCGCCCGGTGCATACGCCCGACCTGGTGCCGCGCACCATTGATCCGCGGCTGATTGAGCGCGCCATGACGCCCATGCTCAAAACCAACGTCGGCATCCAGTACAGCAGCCTCGTCGATCTCGTGCGCCGCTCCTCCGCTGCTATTGCGCGCGGCGCCGACGCCGACGCCGACGCCGCCGACGACAACGACGATGATCTGGATCTGGATCTGGATCAGCTGCCTGCGCTGGTGCCGGCCACTGCCACCGCTGCCGCCGCCGAGCTGCCGCAGCAGTCGCGGTTCTCGCCAATCAGCAGCCCCGAGCGCTCGCCGCCGGTGCTTGCGCCTGTGGGTGCGCGGCTTGCAAAGCCCGGCTTTTTGGCGCGCTACCGCGCGGCAAAGTCGTCCACCGCCCCGCTGCCCGTCTCGGCCATTCCGCTGCCGCCGAGGACCGCCGCCGCCGCGCCACCACCGCCTCCGTCGCGCGCCCTGGGCCTGTCCAACATCCCCACGCTGCGCAAGGCGCGGTCGCTGTGGGCCATGCGCTCCACGCCAGGCCAAAAGTAGCAAAAAAAAAGTTGGTCTTTTTCTTCACAACTGTACAATGCCTCATATACATACTGCTTTCTTTTCCTTTAATGTTAATGGAGTTGAAGATTTGCTGCTAAAAAAAAGCCCACCAGGCTTGATGAACCCCACTTTTTTTCTTCCTTTTTTGTCATACACTGCGTATGCGCGTTTGCTCAGCAGCGCAGCCGACTGATCCGTCTTGGTGGCACACGCAGTGGCTGCTGCCACGAGTAAACGCACGCCCGTTGTTGGCGCGCACACATGCTTCGTGGTTCACATACATGCCAGACATTGCCGCCCTAGTGTCGGCATGCGCTGATGCTGTGAGAGCTCGGGCGTTGCGCCTGACTACTGGCAATTGGGGACTAGGGATACAGCTGGTACGCATACAGCCGATGCGCTGTGTGTCTGGCAAGCAAAAGCACCGGCTGCACTCGCCTGGTGCTGCTGCTAGTGCTGCTGCTGCTACCGAAGAGCGGCCATGCTGCGGCGAAGAGACTAGCCACTGATCGCGTCCACCATGCGCCTGCTTGCAGTACAAGTACGGAGACCGGTGCATGTCGTATGAGCCAAGCTCGGGCATTCGGTCGTACCATATAGGCCCTACTGTATCTTCCGAGCTCCTGACAAGCAGCGCACATATAAATGGAAATGCTAAAGAGCAGAATGTCAGTCGTGCGCGCATTATTTATTTTACTTTGTTCTAAGAGGTGGGGGGGAGGAGAAAACGAAATACTATCTATCCAGCTCTCCAGTATGTGCCTTTTAGTGTATTTATAGCTGCCAATATCAAAACAACTACTCACAGTTACACGTCATTTATACGCCCAAAAAAAATAAACATAATGGCAGTGACATCGGTGGCCCTCTATTTGCACGTAGCGCCCCCCCCCAGAGAAATTGACGTAACGATAGATATACGTCAGACAACAAGGGGGGGAGGGGGAAAGAGGGGATAATTTCGTAGTAGCAGCCTACATATTTAATCTAGGGAGGAAGGACGGAGCCCTTTGCCCTTTCATGCAATCTCCGCCGGGCCCGAGCACAGACCCGTGAGTAACCCAATCTGGCATATGCCAATACGAAAGCGGCCCAATCACATGAAGCAACAACCACAGAAAATAGAGAAGAAAAAAAGTAGCCCAAACCCGCTCTCTTTCTTTTCTATTTCCTTTCTTTTCCCCCCCCCTTTCTTTTTTTCAACTCTTTGTTCTTCATGTCTGACGCTCGAATCGTGTTTTACTTTGACTGCGCCTCGGCGTTCAGCTACATTGGCTTCGAGTTTATGGAAAAGTACAGGGCACTATGGAATATTGACGTCGACTACCGCCCCTTTGTCTTGGAAGAAGTCATGGCCAACGCCAAGAACGCATTCAGTCCCTACAAACTACCCTTTTTGTTCCAGGATCTCAAGCGCACATCGAGCATCACGGGAATACCATTCAAGGGCGTGCCAACAAACTACCCCTACGATCCAACCGTTGCGCTACGCACGCTCCAATTCATTAAATCGCACGACGCCGATAACAAGCTGCCACAAGCTATGCGCCAACTCTGGCTTATGGAATACGTCCAACGCAAAGCCCCTGGATCAATCGACAATGTCAAAGAAGCTCTCAACAACGGCGGTATTGACGAGTCAGTCGTTGACCAGGCAATGGCCCTGGCAGAGACGCTAGATGCCGTGAAGAACAATACTGCCCGTGTAAAGGAGTTGCGAGGATTTGGCGCACCAACCATTCTGGCATATAAAGCCGGATCTACCGAGCCGCAGCTGTTCTTTGGCTCTGACAGATTTGAGCACTTGGCTATTTATTTGGACAAGGAGTTTTATCCTATGAAACAATTGTTTGCCAATGCAAAGTTCTAATAACAGGTATTTGTGTCCCAGCCATTGAATATTAAGCGCTCCAGTGCCGATTTGTGCTTGACAACGGGCAAGGCACCTAGCGCTTTTCTAATGCAACTGTTGTACTCTGCTCGTACCAAAGACGTGACTACGTTGTATGTTGACTTTGGGCATATAATCGCAATCAGCATTGCGCTTATAGATGCACTTTCGATTGGCGTGTTTCGGTTGTGCCACAAATTCCAGCACCTAAAGTGTCTACCCACATTCACGTATCGCGATTCCACATATTCGACCAACTGATCCATGGTCAGGTCTTTAAAGTTATCGCCAACTCCCAGTGACTGACACGATAGGTCAGTGAGAACAGGCAATGCCTGAATTATACTCAGCATTTCTGTCAAGTTCAGACAAAGATCGTTAATGGACAATAGTTGCAATTGCAAGCAATGCTCGGGCGCTGAGAGTGCACTCAGCAGTACCTCCTTGGATATCCGGCCCTCGATTTCGAGTGTTTGCGCATGCTGAGCCAACTTTAATATAAAGTCGACAACCATTGTAGATATTGGCGTGTCTGCAATATCGTTTGTGTATGTAGAGTCTACTTTGACATGCCGCAAATTTGCAAATATTCCTCTCTCAAATGTATTGCAGTCATTCAGCGTGCAAATTGCGGTCGGCTCAGATGCAATATGGAGATATGTGAGTGTAGCATAATTGCCTCTGAACAATACATCATCGCTAAATGGATACACCATATCCAAGCTCAGCTGAGCTAGCTGTGGAAACGGAGCATAGTCTTGTTGAAAGGGCTTACACCTATATCGAGTGATGTTTCCAGACGACAAATGGAGCTTTCTCATATTGGGATATGTTAGGGACTTTGAATCGCCAATATTGCATCCAAAGATCTTGGCTAGCTTTGTCGGCTGCGCGTGTGATATATCTAGCTCTCTTAAAGTCGCAGCCTGCAAGCAAATTAGCTCAATTGCCTCGTCAAAGCAAGTGTCCCAGATCATTTCAATCTTGGTAAGGCTGAGCATCGTGTTGGACGCCGCTGGCAACAAGAGGCCGCGGTTAACAAGGGTAAGCTGTCGAGTTTCTGAACCCGAATAAAGTCCAGCTAGCAGTCGTTCAAATGCGCGACATGAAACTGAGTCTTGGCCCTCCGCCTCGCCCTCATACTCAATTTGGACATTGTTCACTAGCGGCATTAGCTGCTTGACTAGCGCCACAAAGCGTTTGGCATGATTTAAAGTCATGGGAATGTCAGACAGGCCATCATCATTATCGTCATCCATGTAGCCGCTCAGTATGACTTTTAGAACCTTCGCCGAGCCAAATGCTTTACCAGCGAATTTATGGCTGCCAAGCTGGGTTAATGCTTTGCCGCTAAAGATGTCCTTACAACTAGTGCTAATAGTTAGGATACTAATCAAGCAGTAAAAGTCAGAGTGATTGTGCTTCATAGGCTCTGGCCAAAGCGTATATTCTGTAGCTACATAGTCTGTTTCAAAGTTCAAGTTAATTAAATACTCGCGACATAGATACTTTAAGGCCATTGCGCGCCAGCTGCGCGAGACGCCAAGTAATGGCAAACAGGGGTTGACGAATCTCATTTGCTCAAGTTTGGTCGAGCTATGTCCCAGCTGGTCCCCAAGCATGATGCTGTTGATGATCATCTGGATGAT
Organism: Coemansia sp. RSA 1694; assembly: GCA_027578655.1. Taxonomy (NCBI): domain Eukaryota; kingdom Fungi; phylum Kickxellomycota; class Kickxellomycetes; order Kickxellales; family Kickxellaceae; genus Coemansia; species Coemansia sp. RSA 1694. Next base: position 67,619 of record JANBTL010000007.1, on the reverse strand, counting down.
ATTCCACGGCAAGGATTGAAGTGAAGGCCGAGAGAAAATCATATCTGCACAATGTGAGAACAACAACAATAATAATAAAAATAATGTATCAGAAATATATTGTAGTGCAGTCCAAAAACGAAACAGAAAAGAAAAAAGAAAATGATACAAGAGGAAAATATGTCTGCAGTCGGCCCATCCATCTCTTTTTTCTTTTGTCAAAGAGCTTTAATTGTAATTCAACTGGCGAAAGAGAGCCCCTTTAACAAATGCAAGAGCAAAGTGCTAAAGAAAGATGCTTAGAAATGCAAAAAAGACCATCTTTGGCGGCTATTGCTCAAAGCAGAAAGACCAAATTCGTTAATTTTTGGTCCCATGGCGATTATCTCTTTGAATTATACATGCTTTGCATTTGCAATTTTTGTTGGGAGAGGAAGGGAAGGGAAAGCATACGCCCTACATTTCTAATACAAGATCATATCAGTCCTCAGCACAATAAAGCCATCTGATGAATATCAAGCAATACATTGTTCTTCAGCGAAGATAATTGCAAGACGGGGGATGCTCTAAACACATAAAAAGAACCCTTTTCAGCCTATTCTCCACCCGTCCGTCCATTATTTGAAATTTTCCCCCTGTTGTCGCACTCAAATAACGTTGTTGTCTTTTACAATGTCAAATATTCCGCCAGCTGCCGAGCTCTACACCTGCATGGCTTGCCACGTCTTTTCGTGCGAGTGTGAGATTGACATCAACTGTCATAGGTGGGCTTGCATTCCAAAGATGAAGAAAATGGGAAGACAGCTTACTAAACACGACGAGAGCCTTTGGAATCACATGGTGCATATGGACCATGGCCCCATCCACAATGACAGCAATAAGCCAGCAGTATAGCATTCTTATTATATCATTGACTTTTGTTGATACCCCAGCAGGGAATATACAAGCTGTTGATCATCTGTTTTGTTTTATACCGCTTGTGCCGACTCTGGGCGCTCACTGGCTTAGAGCAACATTCAGGCATAGATATCTATCTATTTATCGGAATACATTTGGATATATCACGGATTCCCACTGCCACGCTTTTGTCTGCGCAATTTGCCATTATTAGCTCAAAGATATCTATATCTATAAGTAAGCCAGCGTATCTCGCAAAAATAACTAGTAAGAATCACTCCTAGCTCACATTGCTATTTTCTTCACATTCCAGGCACATATAAATACGGTCGCCATTTCTAAAACCATTCAATAGGGAATCGCAGTTTGACTCACACCAACAACATCGCTATGCCCACCTGGACTTGCCCTTACTGCGGAGCAGCTAAGAATGAGGCTATCATGATTATTTTCCATTTGCGCCTATGCGTCCCCGAAGCCAAGAAAAAGGGATTGACTATTAACCCAGAGGACTTGGAATTTGACAAGACCACAAAGTAACTGCATTTGTTTAAGAAAAAACAACAACTTGTAGTTATCTATATGATTGTTAACAAATAAACATATCACGCATCGGCATGTCTGAGAAGCAAGATATAAAAAAAATGTTGTTGTCGTTGGAGGGAAGGGGAAGGTAATGACTGACTTGCCCAATTGCCGCTCAGCCGTTGCAAGTGTATTCAATGCCAGGAGTATATAAAGCCGAGCTCGAGCCATTCCTAGTATTAAAGGCTCCACGACATTCAATATTCCCATTAGGCCTGACACTTTTTTTGCCATTTTCAGTGCCTACTTTTAATTCCCTCAAAGCTCGTTTCAAATAATGTTGCAAAACTACGACGCTGAACTTAGTGCTCTTCCTGGTCCCACCGTTAAATACTGGTGCCCCTGGTGCTTTAATATTCTCACAAGTAAGGAAGCACACGAGCGACACCTAGAAGCATGCCCAAACAAAGAGATTATTGAAAAAAGTAGTCTTTTTTCATGAAAACACTAGCTTTTTTTGCCTACTTGAGAAATCCACAATTGCATAAATGACACTTTTTTGTAAAATGTTTTCTCACTGCCAGCGGCCATCAGTTTGTGCTCATACAGAGCTCCAATACAATGACACAATCATACACCAAGCGCTGCAATCGTTGTGAGTCTTGCACAAATTCTGGCATGGCGTTTTGCTTACTTCACCTCAATGAAATTTGAGCGACCATGGAAGTGCATAGCTGCGTAGTCAAAGTTGGGGCAAGCCAGCGCCAACAATAGCATAACTGCTGCTAGCTCGATATACTCAGCGGCAGGTGAATAAATGGCATGCCAGCATCGGAATTGAATATTAGTTTGAGTGCGTGTAATTGGGCAGCTTGGCCATAACAATGCCCTGGTAAATCCTGCCAAGCATTGGAGTCGTGGTGTAAAGACCTGAGAGGAGCAGGAGTGACTTGACCAGAGCGAGAATATCCCAAAAACAAAATGGCATGTCTCGCAGTGATAGCACCTGGATGTGCAGAGTGTTGTTAGCCTGTGGTTGTTGTTTGTAAAGCGAATTGACACAGAATGTGTCGGGAATTCACCAGTCTCAAATAAACTTGTTTTAAGTAAATGTGAAATATAAAGTGAGTTAAGAAGGCTAACTACTATTTGGTGGAGCGTGTGCTTCCTATATAGTGCCTGCAGCACCACAAAAGACCACACCTGTAAACAAAGGACAATGGTCAGAGAATCGTAGTAAAATACTACAGTGCCATTTAATGGTTCCCATGCATGTCTCACAGGTTCGTGACAGCAGAAATGCAACTGTTGCATGTTGCAGCTCCTTCCAGCGCCAAAGAAGGCAGCATATATTAAAAAGGAAGGAGCGACATGGGTAAAGATGGCATGGAAGAGGTAGGTAGAAAGGCGTACAAAATAAGTGTCTGCTTGCTCTTGGCGATTCCTTGGTCAAGAGAGAAAAAAAAGGAGATGGAGAAATAAATTGTTGGGAAAAGTGAAAACCAAGGCCAGCACCCTTGCGAGAGGGAAACTCAGCATGCCCTCAGCATGGGCGAGACTTTGCAACATTTCCCTCCCCCCCCCAAGAACAAGTGCGAGTCCAAAAGAACACAAAAGAAGAGGGATTGGCCATGATTGCAGCACTGTAATTTTTCTTTTGCTAAAAGGTGAAGGAATGATTGCAATCATTTTTATCAGCTGCATGCCAGTGGCAAGTCTCAAGGATATTAAAAAAGCCCAAGAAAAGAAATCGAGAAAGCACTCAAAGAAGTGTGTTTGTGTGTATGTCTGCCCACCATTTTTCATTGTTCGCTCCTCCCAAGCCAAGGGAGGGTATAAAAGAAGTGGATGGAGGGCGCCCACTCCAAACACTCCAAAAACCATCACCACACTTATTTTTTACAGCATAGCTTTTATCGTTTTATTTCAAGCAAATGGTATCAACCTGGATAGAGGATAACTACGACTGGGATAACAGAGTCCGTACTCTTGTTATAACCAGCGATATTGAGGACCTGGAGGGTTTTTATTAAAGAATGCAACAGAGCACTCAATAACACTTATAATTGCAGTGATATACGTCACCAAATATACACGCTAGATGTTTTTATCCCTGAAGGCACTGGCGTGGGAACGACTGAGCACAACATGCCAAAGCTTGGTGATAGCACTATCAAGATAGAGGCTGAAGTGGAGGACCCTTCCATAAATTGGAAGTGCACTATTACAGCTCATAGATAGTATCAATATCGACTTTGCCAAGTGCTTTGACACGGCAGCAATAGTTCGTGGCAGCTGCTAGCATGGCCATTATTTGGTCACTACAACTGTTTCCTTTGGGGCGACACTTTCTTTTTAGTAGCTTAAGACCACATTATAATGACAATATATGACAATTTAACATTATTCTTTTATTGACTCTGATCATCCTCGATCACCAATCTGCAGGCATTTGGTTTTAAACACTCGTTTTTATGCTGCCAGTCTCTGTTCCTCGGCCCATACAACAAATGACGCCGATAGTGATGTGTAAGCAATAGGTGCCGCCCCAGTTTATGTGCAGTTAAGCAGTTACTGCCATTTTCCCGTGCACCAAGCTGGCGATTGAAGCCACTTGTCAGATACATGGAAGCCTGCAGTAGCTGGACTTATGATGCATCTATAACAGGCCAAATAATTCGCTGCTCTGGGCCAGGAGTGCATGGTGGAGGGTGCTGAGTGCCATCCCAACACGCTGTCTAGTATGGTGAGCTGTGGCGATGCCAAAATGAAGAAGGACAGCTTGATTCCAGTGCTCCATCAGCTCATGCAATCTATCCATTCGTGTCATTTCTCTGCAGCACTGAGGTTTGAAAGTGGAAATCGTGACTCCGAACTTGTATATTCCTACAAATGTGGTTGGTGTCAACATGCTCTAAGCTCTTCCCACGTAATAAATTCAATAGGATTTTTATTGGAATGTAAAACTAGCGACAAGGCAATAAGCAACTACTACTTGCCCCACTTCCGGGCATCTAAGAAAGAAGCTTCTACTAGTCCTCGCTTGGGGGTGTAAGGAATAGCTATATACGTGTGTCTTATATGGCTCTAAGGCCACTGCCTACTGCCTTGAGAGCTCCACTACATAATGTAGACAAGTGAACACTTTAAAAGCGTAGGTCATAAAATGAAGGGCAATCATATAACATGGCCTATATTGCGCTGCTTCATATCAGCATTTACAGGTTTTCTTCTTCCTCCTCTATAAAAACGCTATAATCGATTTCAAATCCCTCAAATCCCTTGCTTGCCATACTACTCCCTAAATCATGTTCTAGCAACATTCCTTCCCTCAAATCTTTAGCAGCACCTGTCATAAACGCATAGGCACTCTTGCCATACCTCACGCTTATGATCACAGCCGATTTCCACATGTTTCCGTTAGCAAACATGAAGCATGCATGTTCTGAAAGAGCAGCATATGGATCGCCTTTGTAAGTGTTATTTCTAGCTAAATAAAAAATATCACCCTCTTCATCAGAGTTTCCATTACCAACGTAAACTGCACTCCTTTTGAGTTCTCCCTTGTAAATGTAATTCCTTACGAAAAGTGCTGCCTCGTGGACTGTCATGCCATCAGGAACTTCATAACAACTACCAGGAAATATTTTGTGCTCATTGCCTTCTTCTCCTAGGAAAAGCACTTGATACAGCTTGGACATTGATTGAGCAAAGTAAATAATTGAGCAAGAATAAAATAGTGTGAGGAGTAAGAAGGGAAGAAAGAAAAAGTTGGTTGTTGGAGGGCCTGCAGGCTGGCTTTTTATATCATAGGCGAGAGTGGATGGAGAGTAGGGAATAGCATGGCCTCCTTCCTCCATCCCCAACCATTTCCCCCAAAAATGGGAAAATGTTGACCAAACAAGCTAAAAAAAAGAGCAGCAAGACTTGAACATGTGTTGGTTCTTTTAAATAAAGCGGGAAGGCAAAGTCTACTAGAAAAAAACGAGCGGCAAGACTTGGAAATATATTGCTTCTTTTAAACAAAGAAGAAAAAGCTCACATTTCTTTTGCTTTTGAACAGGGTAGGAGAAATTTGCAAGCATAAAACAACCACACCCACGGAGGCCGCAGTTGGAGGGAGGGGAGGACAAATAACAAGAAACGGAGAAAGGACAAATCCTTTTCCCTTTGCCTCAAAAGAGTGCAAGTAGACTTGGCCGTCGCGAAGAGGGCATGAAACCTAGTCATTCAGTGATGGAAAAAATAAGGCCTGGCATCGAGTCAGCTTACAGGGCTCCGAAAAAGCCAAACTGGTTTTAAAATTGACTATATTTAATCGACATAATAAATACCACCAGTATCACGTACAGCCTTGCACCGCTTACACCACTCGTCGAAACATCTCTTAAAGTCCGCTGGTCCCAGTAGATCGAGGTCTTTTTCCCAAGCCGATTTTACCCCCTCAAGATGGATAAATGTTTACTTCTGAGCTTGTTCTTGATACGCGGGAAATGCCAAAAGTCGCAGGGAGCAAGGTCTGGTGAGTACGGTGGGTGCACAATTAGTTTCATGCCGATAGCTTCGATATGAACCATGGTACGCTCCGATTTGTGTGGGGGATTCATTTTTGTAGTGAAACCAGATCTTGCTCGGATCTGATCTAGGAACATGCTCTAGCCGAGGTGGTTAGTCAGCACTTTTTTCATCACAGTGGTTTAGCAGCCGTACTTATGAGCTAGTGCTTTAGTACGAATAAACGGGTATTTGGCAAGGTCTGCCAAGATATCATCGCAGTAAAGTTCAAAAAATTTCAAGTCTGGGACATCTGCTCTGAAGTGCATCTTCAATGCTCCAATCGCCGCACATGAAGAATGATATAGCATTAATCAATGGAATCAAGACCTAGATGCTATCATGTAAATGGCGGCCTTTTTGAAGGCCAGCTGATTTCTGGGCTCTAGTTTTCCTTAACAGTTGAAAATAATATAGTAAACTATTTTCCAGAAAACTGTCTGCCACAAACACATCACATCATATTGCCACTTTATTTAGTCTAATAAATGTCTATGAAGTGACACACTACTGAAGGCGCTGCACTTCATCCATGTCATGCATAATCGCCAACATGTCTTGATCAAATTCGCCCTCATCCTCCTCGTCGTCATCGTCTTCTTCAATGTCTGAATCGTTGTCAAGGGCATCGCTGTAGTTGCTGCTCATTGACGTAACTGGCACCAGTCCTTGAACTGCTGAGCCATCAGCGTTGTCAGCTGGAGGCGAGCTGCTTAGAGCGGGAAAGACCTGGTCAATAGAGGTGCCTGTGGCTATAGATGATGATGGCTGGCCGAGCAGCAGCAGCGGTTGTGGTGGCTGTAGCTGAGGGGAAGCCGTGGACCAAGAGTCAGCGCGCTGACGAGAACCAGATGCAGGTGAGGGCAAATCTAGTAGTCCTGCCGGCGAGCTAGACAGCAGTGGTGATGCTGCTGCATTGGGCGTTCCGGCATTGGACATTGCACGAGCTGCACGAGTAAACAGTGATGCTGATGTTGCTGGCGAATGAGCAAGAGCAGCAGCGCTGGGCGACCCGGCTGATACTAGCGCGTTTGGCGGTAGCCGGCGGCTAATGACGGCACTGCTGCCTGGTGCATTTCCAGGAGGCGATGCCGATATCGTGGTTTTTGCAGTTGCTGCCTCGCGCTCCAGCTCGGCTTCAATCTCGGCCAAGTCGTCGTCGATTGACGGCAGCCCAGCACGCCAATACTCCCAGTCGTTGTACTTTGGATCGAGTTTTGACGACAGCGCGGGGAACATCATGTCGACCAAGTCGTTGATTTTGACGTACGACGACTTGTAGCCAGGCAAAAGATCGAGCTTTATCTCGCCATACGTGTCAATGGTGCAAATGCGCGAGACGGGCACATTGACGCTGCGATAGGACATGGCGTCAGTGATGCGATTGCCAAACCCGGCGTAAAAAGGCGAGTGGTCGCCAAAGAGGTTCTTGATGTCGCGCAAGCAGGCCATCTTAAACTCGTGCGGGCGCTTCATAATGACCTCGCGGTGGAACGACGTAAACAGGCGATCGGGCGACAAGAGCAGCGGGCCGGAGGGCAGCTTGTAAGCAGACTGCTTGACGTTGCTGATAAAGTAACGCGTTCCATCGGCCTGCCCAATTGCGCGTGAGGTCAAATAGAGAATCTCGTAGCCGTTGTTCGCAATGTCAGTGTAGAGCTTGGCTACGCCCGGGTGTGTCCAGTCCTTGCCGACCATGTTGAATAAATGGCCCAGCGCGTCGGACTTTGTAATCGTGCCGTCAATGTCGGATATGACGATCTGCGTGTCGTAGCGGTACAAATAGATGCGCGCCTCGCAGTAGGCCTTGTTGGACGGCACAAGGAACTTGATGTCGTTGGCGCCACGGCGCAAGTTCAGCGACTTTAGCTGCGCCGACGATAGGCGCAGCGTCTTTGCGTAGCGCACATGGCGCCGCGCCATGGGGTGAGCGAGTTTGCCGTCGTCGCTCATGTATCCAGCGCCAGCCTCGTCGCCCGAGGACATAATGTCCAAGGCCAGCGCGTCGGCGGCATCAGCCTCAGCCTCAGTCTCGTTGTCGGCGTCGTAGTTGGACATTGTCGGTGCGATCGGCGTTGTAGCAGCAATACTAGAGCGAATAGCTACGGCGCTGATAGCTGAAACCTGCGTCGTGGCTTGCGTCGAGGCAGAGCGCTGACCCCAGCGCCACCAGCGGCGACCCTCGGGCTTTGGAGTAGCTGCAGCAGCAGTCGTCGTTGCTGTAACTATCGAGAGATCCTGGGTGCCTGGAACTTTCGGCTCCGTGTCCGCATCAGGCAAATCTGTAGCGGCAACATTGGAGGTATTGACATCGGCCGTCTCTAGCAACCCATCGGCCTGGGGCGTTTCGATTGCTGTGAACTGGCTCAGCACGGACTCGCTCAGCGGCTGGCCAAAGGCAAGATGCGAGACCAGCGAAAGCACGAGTGCCTCGCCTTGGACGTACGTACTGCCGCCGACACGGAAGATCAGCCTCGGGTTGGTCAGAACCCCAATGGGGTCTTCTTGGAACGCGGATTGGCGAATAAGGGAGCTGGAGAACACTTGGTCCCGAGTTAGGCCATTGGCGGCGGAGGAGCGCAGGGCATCGGCGCCACACAGCGAAGCCTCAAGAGCATTGGGAGTGGAGTCGGGCGAGTCGAGGTGAGCAGCAGCCAAACGCACAAGCAAGGGAACATCGACACCAGCAGCCGCCACTGGATTGGGTTTGGGCTCGGGCGCAACAGCAACAGCATCAACATCAACAGTGTCAACTGGCGCAGCTGTAGCGGTGGTGACTGGATTTGGCGTGAGCTTTACGCCCCAGTCCCAGCTGGTATGCAAGCCATCGGGCCCAGTGTCGTCGTTGTCGTCACCATTACCATCGCGATCGCTGGTGACAGTTATTCCGCTGGTGGTCTTGTTGTTGTTGTTGTCTCTGGTCTCGGCAAAGCTGTCAAGTACATAGGCCGAGTCGCTGACGGCGCTTAGTAAGCGCCGGTGCCTAGTGCCGCGCATAACAGGCAAGTCGACATCACCAGTGGTAGCGCTACCACCAGCGTCAATACCAACCGCCTCCGCCGCAGCAGCAGCAGCGTTGTTGGACATGGTTGATGCGCGAGGACGTGAATGGACAGAAGTGTCTAGCTGGTGTATGATGCGCTCGCGGTGGCGAATGTCCAACGCCATGTCGTCGGTAAAGACCAGACTCAGCGCTGTCGCCGAGCGAGTGCCGCCGCCAGTCAGTGGAGCCTCGGGAAAGCTGCTGGACGAAAGAGCCTCGTTGGGCGCATTGCTATCGTCCTCGCTTTCTCTCCCGCTCACACTCTCGCTCTCGCTCTCGTGTGCACTAGGGGCGCTGACATAGCCATCTACAAAAGTGTATAAAAAGAGTGTTTAGCACTCAGTATACTTTGCGTCGTGGCTTTTTTTCTTTTCTTTCTTGGTTGGCATATTGCAATACTTGCCATTGTCGGCCTTTACGTTGCCGCCGAGATCGAGGAAATCGGGGTCCTCCCCGGCATTGCGGAAGGAGAGCGAGGGCGAAGCAACAGGCGACGTGGCAAATTGGCTGGGGACATCGGCTTCAGTCTCGAGGACGAAAAAGCCCTCGCCTGCGTCACCGACCTTCATGTAAAAGTCGGCAGGAGCGTCGTTGACTATGACTTGCACGGCCTTGTCGGAGGGCCGGAGGAGCTGCAATTTGCCAAAGCGCACGTGGAATGGCGAGCAGCAAAGCTCGCCATCTCTGCCCTCGACTACGACTACGTCGATGGCGCCGCTGAGCGTGGCGGGGTTGAGCTCCTTGTAGAGCTGGCTGACGGTCGAAAAGACCTTTCCGACGTACTGCATCTAACACGAAACAAACAAACAAAATAATAATAATAATACAAAACTAGTTTAATTCGGGAGAAGAAAGGGGTGAAGGAAAAAGGAAAAAGGAAAAGGAGGACAATGATAATGGTCGCCCATATCATATGCCTTTTGCACGACTGACACGTGCTTTTTGCACTGGGCTAATGCTGTGTGCCTGATTCTATCAAGATAGAACTATCCCAATCTCCATGTCTGCCAATACCATTGACGAGCTCGCTCAGCACTTGCTTGGCTTGCTTCGCACGTCCGGCCGCCGCGTAATAGTGGCTGTTGCAGGCGTGCCTGGCTCGGGCAAGTCGCATATCAGCCAGGGCGTATGCGAGGCAATCAACAAGCAGCACATCAGCGACATTGCCGTGGTGGTGCCAATGGACGGATTCCACCTGCCGCGCGCTCTTTTGCTTGAGATGGAGGACCCCGAGCAGGCAATGCGCAGGCGCGGAGCTCCCTGGACATTTGACGCCGATGGCTTTGTCGCAACAGTCCACAGCATCCGCCATAGCAACATTAATGGCAATAGCGGGGTGGTGCTCGTGCCTGCGTTCGACCACGCGGTAGGCGACCCTGTGGCGGACGCAATCGCAGTCAAGCCGCAGCACAGCATCGTCCTTGTCGAGGGGCTCTATGCGCACGTTGGCGATCAGCCCTGGGCGCAGGTCGGCCTTGGCCTGGCCGACGAGCTGTGGTGGATTGAGCCGGCCGATGCTGCGGCCAGCTACGAGCGGCTGGTGCGGCGTCACGTGGCGGCGGGCTTGGCTGCGGACCGACAGGCGGCGGAGGAGCGGATTGCCGGCAACGACGCGCTCAACGGCGCTTATGCTGAGCAGGCTCGGCTGGCGGCTACACGCACGGTCCTCAGCTAATGCGACTGAGAAGCAGGCCTGCATTTAGCCTTGGGTGATTGTTCTTTTACTTTTTTTTTTTCTTTTTTTTTTTTTTTTCCCGGCCAGGGCGCCGAGCTAAATTCCGCATACAACATGCGTTTTTTCCGCTGTCTACCTCCCCCTCGCTCTCTGCCCCCACCACCACTATTTTATTTAATACTATTCACAGCACTTTTTTTATTTCAAATTCATTCAAAGCATGGCTGAGCAAGGCTCTTCGTCGTCGGAGCAACGGATATTCACATCCTCATCCCCCTCCAGTGCTCGCCCTTTGCCTCGGTCAGCGTCGCCGGCGACAAACACAACGAGCACCTACGGACAGCACAACTTTTGGAGCACTAGCAGTGGGGAGGTGCGCCGCGGCACGAAGCGGCGCGCTACCGCATACAGCGACAGGGACGGGGACAGGGACAACGTTATAACAGGGTCAACGACGGCTGCAGCGACGCTGGTCATGCTGGCTGATATCTCATCTCGACACCAGCACCAGCATGGCGAGGAAATCAAAGATGAGAGCACTGAGAAATCACCAGCTGCTGCTGCTTCTGGCTCCCCGTTGCAGCAGCAGCTGCGAAGAAGAAGAGGAAGAAGCGACACGCTGTCGTTTGACGCACAGACTGGGCTGCCGCCGCGAGACGTGGTCGACGAGCTGCTGAGCCACACGGAGAGCGAGTTCAATCTGGTCACCAAGGTGCTGCAGCCAAGGGCGCTGCGGGACGACTACGCGCAGGGGCGGCTGGGCGCCTTTCTGCTGCTGGCGGTCATGGCCAACAACGCCATGTTCAGTGCGCACCCCGCCGTGGCGGGCGCACCAGTCGCGGCGTCGCGGCTGTTCATCGACCGCGCCAAGGCATTCGTGCCAGACGCGCTCGAGGCGCCGACGATTGCCAATTGCCAGGCGCTGCTTCTGCTGTCGGCCGCCTACATGCACCAGGGCATGCTGGATGTGTCGAACCACTACTCAAGTAAGCATAGAGAAAGAAGATAAAGAAAAGTCCGCATCACCCGCCCCCCCCACCTTTTATTAGCGCTAATCCCAATCGCCGAGCTTTTTCCGCATATTGCTAGGCATGTCGCTGCGCATCCTGCACCAGCTGGGCGTGTACAAGATTGACGACAACGCGTGGAGCGACGAGGGCGGGTGGATCACCGAGTCGTGGGTGGAGCGCGAGCAGATCAGGCGGGTGATCTGGGGCAGCTTCACGGTCGACACGTTCCTGGCGCTGATGCTGCATTGCCCGCCCAACATCCTCGTCGACCTGAGCGGCGTCAACCGGCCCTGCGCGCAGAACGTGTGGCACGTGGGCAACGACGGCCTCGAGGCGCTGGCGATGCCGGCGTCGTGCGGCTTCGGCGCCAAGCCCGGCGACTCGGCGTATCTGGCGGCGCTGAAGCAGCTCAAGCTGGGCGGCGTGCCGTGGCGCATCAACGGCACGACGGTGCAGCTGAACTTCGCCGTGCTGGGCAACGCGCTGCTGCGCAGCATCAGCGACCCGCAGACGACGCAGGCGGCGCTCGACGAGCTGGTCGGCCGCTCGTTCCGCGCGCTGGGCGAGTGGCTGGCGCCTGTGCCTGCCATGCCTGCGCGCCCGACGCTGGACGAGGTGCACCACACGCTGATGCTGGCGTCGGCCGCCGTGTGCCTCAAGTCGGTCGTCACGCCGTACCTGATGACGCGCATCAGCCCTATACTCGAGTTCGACCGCATGCTCGTCGACTACCTCGACAACGCCTGCCAGGTCTACCGCTACACGCGCCTGACCGTCGAGGTCGTCGCTAACAAGGCCGTGCCGGCCATGTTTATCGCGCACTCGACGATGATCATTGGCGGCATCTTCGCTGCCTGCGCCTACGCCGCGCCGACGCCCGCGCTGCGCAGCCGCTTTGCGCAGTGCACCGAGTTTCTGCGCGCCATGTGCCGCGACTGCGCGCAAAGGTCGCTGCTGTTCCAGCACGCCCTGGCGGAGATTGAGCGCGTTGCCGAGATGGTCCGCTTTATGCCGCAGCGCCTGGACAGCGCGCAGTTGCTCGGCATCCGCGACCTGCTTCTTCCGCGATCGATCGAGGCTGCAGTCGGCAAGCGATTCTCGACGTTCATTGGGCCCATCCGACGCATTGCGCGCATGCCGCTGTCACCGACGCCAATGCCAATGCCAATGCCACTCCCTGCTAGCAGTAGCAGTAGTAATGGCGGCGGCATTCCGCTGACGAGCGACCTGTTTGCTATCTTTGGGCAAAAGCCGCACTTGCACTCGCACTCGCACTCGCACTCACAAGCATCAGCTGCACCAGCGCTGCTGCCGCAAAAGGGATTGGTCCCCGACTACAAGCTTACGTATACGGCCATCTCCAGCCTGCTTATTGCGCTGTCTACGGCTACCAAAGACGAGTCGTTCTTTGAGTTTATGCTAAGGCTATTGGACATTGACGCATCATCGTCAGACACCCCTCGCCCAGTGCCCTCGTTTCCACTCCCAGCGATGCTTGCTCGCGGTAGCAGTGAGCGCCACATGCCGCCGCCGCCGCTGCCTCCCTTCGACGACAGATCAGCAGCCAACTCTGCTGCGTCGCCGTCCTCCACTTCATCCACGTCCTCTTCCTCCTTTGCATTGCCGGGCAAGGTTGATGCACTAGCCATTCGGTCGCGCTCAGCAGACGCCAGCACCTACCAGTCGGCATCACTATCGCCGCCAATAGCTAAAGGAGGAGGAGGAGGAGGAAAGGGTCAAAAATCCAGTCTAGGCAACTTGCTAAATTAAACCAACAACACTTTCATTTACTATTATTTATATACTATATAAATTGACAAAACTTATCGGCTCTTGTAACAGTCACCGCCTACTGCCTTGAGAGCTCCACTACATAATGTAGACAAGTGAACACTTTAAAAGCGTAGGTCATAAAATGAAGGGCAATCATATAACATGGCCTATATTGCGCTGCTTCATATCAGCATTTACAGGTTTTCTTCTTCCTCCTCTGTAAAAACGCTATAATCGATTTCAAATCCCTTAAACCCCTCGCTTGCCATACTGCTCCCTAAATCATGTTCTAGCAACATTCCTTCCCTCAAATCTTTAGCAGCACCTGTCAAAGCCCTATATGCATCTCCACCATGACCAGACACATATGACACCCAACCATGTCCGTTAGCAAACATGAAGCATGCATCTTCCGAAAGAGGAACAGCTTTTGCATTAGCTTTTGCATTGCCATTTGCTCCTAAGTGATAAACAATACCCTCTTCTTCAGAGTTTCCATTACCAACGTAAATCGTACTCTCCCTGAATTTTCCATTGTAAATGTTATTCCTTACGAAAAGTGCTGCCTTGTGGACTGACTTGCCATTAGGAACTTCAAAACAACTACCAGGAAACATTTTGTACACGCCATCTTCTTCTCCTAAGAAAAGCACTTGGTACAGCTTGGACATTGGTTGAGCAAAGTAAATAATTGAGCAAGAATAAAATAGTGTGAGGAGTAAGAAGGGAAGAAAGAAAAAGTTGGTTGTTGGAGGGCCTGCAGGCTGGCATTTTATAGCATGGGCGAGAATGGATAGAGAGTAGGGAAAGGCATGTCCTTCCTCCTCCATCCCCAACCATTTCCCCCAAAAATGGGAAAATGTTGACCAAACAAGCTAAAAAAAGAGCAGCAAGACTTGAACATGTGTTGGTTCTTTTAAACAAAGCGGGAAGGCAAAGTCTACTAGAAAAAAACGAGCGGCAAGACTTGGAAATATATTGCTTCTTTTAAACAAAGAAGAAAAAGCTCACATTTCTTTTGCTTTTGAACAGGGTAGGAGGAATCTGCGAACAGAAAAACTCACTGAGGACGCAGTTGGAGGGAGGGGAGGACAAATAACAAGAAACGGAGAAAGGACAAATCCTTTTCCCTTTGCCTCAAAGGAGTGCAAGTAGACTTGGCCGTCGCGAAGAGGGCATGAAACCTAGGCATACAGGGATGGAAGAAAATAAAATAACACCTGGCGTTGAGCCAGCTTAGAAGGTGAGGTATGCATAGGCAAACAATAAAGCGTATATAATTTAATAGCTAACAACGCCAATACAATCATTGTTGCAAGTAGCTTCACACATCGGCACTGCGCTTAGCATTGACCCTGAACAGCGGCAAAGCCGACGAGGGGCCTCGGTACATGTCCGCGAGATTGCCAGTAGCAGAAGCCGGTGTAGGAAGGCGAGGCGGGAGTTTTGGCAGTGGCTGGCAGACATCAACATAGCCAAACATATTGCGCACATCAGGACGGCGGTGGTAGCCCACAGGCGTGCGCTTGGGCAAGGGCGGCAAGGATGAATACGACTCTGGCATAAATGCAGGTACGGGCGCGGATCTTGGCCCATTCGCCAGCAAGCCAACTGAGGCAGCCGCCGGAATGGGCTGGAGTGGCTTTGCCAGCTTTAAAATCCGACTGGCGGTGGCAAGGGTCCGTGGTGCAGTCGGAGTCACCGCTGAGCCCAGCGTAGCTGTTGCCGCCGTGCTGGTTCCGCGCCGCCGACCAAATATCGACACCGTGGACGGACAGGTGGGCGGCTTGCGCAAGGAGTGAGGGGTCTGGATCATGCCAGTGATCCGCGGCGCGCGACTAGTACTTCCAGAGCTCGCGCTGTATACGCTGCCATTGGTAGTAGGCGAGATCTCCAGGCTGGCGCTGCGCATCGGCGTAAGCGATGCTGGCATGGCCTCACCGCTTGTTTGCAAGCGGCCGCGAGTGGACCCAGCTTGGAACTGTGATCTGTACGACAGGTTGCTCAGCGACGTTGGCGTGCGCAGCCCCGTAGACGTGCTGCTACGCTGAACAGTCGGAGTTTCTGCTGGGCCCATGTTAGCCGCCGACGGCTGATACGAATTGCTCGGCCGCAGCTTCAGAGGAGCCTCAGCCAATACATACGAAGCAGGCAAGGGCAGAGTATGCTGGTGCTGCATCCGCCTGAGGGGCTGCGGCTGGGTGCGCGAGCCATTCAGCTCCATGGCAGAGTTTCTTCGCACTATGCTGTGCCGATTAGTGGCTGGCGCGGCTGGCGTAAGCGGAGGCTGGGGCACCGCCCGAGTAGCCAGTGTTGACCGGCGCGCGCCGGCAGAAAGCGGCGTCGGAGGCAACGGTAGCGAGCCAGTCCGCTCAGCGTATGCGCCACGGAGGTTCATAACCGACGCAGATGCGCGCAATTGCTGGCGTGGCGCTGGGAACGTCATGCTCGGGGCGTCGGGCTTTAGCGAGACGACTGTTGCTGGCCCAATGTCGCTGCGGCGAGGCAAGCGCCGCAACGGTGCTCTGGCTGCGGGATTAAGCTGCTGCTCTGCGGGCGCATCTGAGCGCAGGCTGTCGGTCAGAGTGGCAGTGCTGCTTTCAGACGGCGTGCGCAAGCTACCGCTTGCATAGGGTGCTGCCTGGGCAGGCAGCATAGGGTCAAAGACGTCAGAGCCGGCCAACAGCGCGTGGATATGCGGCAGGTACGCAGCAGCCATGGCCTCGACATCGACGGCGCGCACCGGCCGATCAGCGCCAGAGTCAGCACCGCTACTGACAGTAAACGACAGCGTAGGCGTGGATAGCAATAAGGAGGCAGCGGATGATGGACTGCTTCGCCGCTGCGAGGGCACGCGCATGCGAGTGGGCATCGCCGCAGATTGCTTCTGCTGCCGAGTGGCCAGAGCCAGGGCCAGCGGGTATCGGCGCAATGCCCGCTGGACCTCTGGGTCGTTAGTGTCAGCCGGCCTACTGCCGCCATTGAGCTCTGTAACAGAAACACGAGGCCGGGTCGACGGGGCATCAAGGGGCGACGAGAAGAGCGAGTGCACGCTGACCTGGTACCAGCGAGCCGATCTCTGCGGTGGTACGCCGTGGCATGGCGCCGGCGCACACGCAGAGGAGGCGAACAGCGAGTCGGCAGCAGCAGGAACGCTCTTGCGCAGCTCAACTGCAAGCCGGTTCTCATCGGCAAATAGCGGCGAGATGGGCGGCTCCTGGTTGATCAGCCAGTCCTCGGAGCTGCCGATGGAGCTGAGGCTGTCTGAGCGCCTCGTCTGTCTGTCGGGCATTGGGTTGAACGAGCTCCAGCGGCTAATGCTGCTGGGCTGCCATCCTGGCAGCGTGCCTGCCAGAGACGCCCGCGTGGGCGTAGCTGTAGCAGTTAGCTGACGAAGCGAGGCTACACATACGTAAAAAGCCAATAAGAGTAGGAATAAGCAAGCCGCCGCTCGAGCACACAAGAGCAGCGCAGTATGCAAGATCCTTTAGTAGAAAGGTTGCAGGGCAATTGTCGTTGCTCCCCGTGTGGAGAGACGGGGAAAAAAACAATACGCTTACCAAATGGCTGATCGCAGACGGGCGCACACCAGGTGGAGCGCTGGTCGGAAGCGGCTGCCAGCGTGTTGCGGCGGCGACGAGTGATGCTGGCGCGCCGCACGGTCTCGCGCACGTCCTCGATGTCGCTAGGCCGGATGCGAGCAAAGAACGGCGAGACTGGCGGCATCTCCGCGCCCAGCGGCGGCGGCGTAATGTCGCCGCGAGCAGCGAGCGCACGCCCCACGAGGAAGCTCTCCTGGGAGGCAACCGGCATCGCCTGCGGCAGCAAGGGCTCGAGCGACGGAAGGCGGCGCAGGCGCTCGCGGTGGCAGCCCCAGCTGGGCGGGGGCAGCAGCAGCAGCCCAGCAGCAACGGCGTCGTCGTCCTCTGTGTTGCGACGCGACGGAGCAGGTGTCTCCAGCGCAGCAGCAGCAGCAGCAGCAGCAGCAGCAGCAGCAGGCGGCAGCCCCCCGACCACCACCGCCACCGGGTCTGGGTAAAACAGCGCCGAGGGCGGGCGCACAGCCGCCAGGTCCTCCTCGCTACTATACCCGTGGTCATAGTCGTTATTCGTCGTGTACCCAAAGGCGGCGCCAGACACTGGCCGCAGCGCGCGAGGAAGCTGCCGCGGCATTTGAGCCGAGTACGACATGCCGTCTTCTGCGGTTGTTGCGCTAGTGTCGAATTGCGAATTGGAAAGTGTAAATTGAAGTGGCTGTAAGGGCGAATGCGGTGGAGAGAGGAGGGGCCGAGCGCTGGCGAAAACCGTGGCTGGCGGTTCTGGAAGCGAGTCTGCGAGCGCGTTCAGAGTCGCCAGGGCGCTGGTGGTGGTGGTGGTTGTGGATGCGGCGAGCCGCGGCGTTTTTTTGATTGCTGTCACGGGTGGCTCGGGCAGGCTTTCCAGAAGCGCGTGCAGCAGGCTTGTTTGTGCTGCTTCTGCTTCTGCATCGTTGGCTGCTGCAGAAAGCGTTGCCAGTGCTTGCCAATCTGCGCTGCTGCGAGGATCAACGCCGTCGAGCAGCATGCCAGTGCCTTTAGCCATGATTAGTTAAAAAAAATTATAATATAAAAAATAGTTTAGAGAAAATATAAATAAAGAGAGAAGCAACAAACTGTTTTATTTTATTTTTTTATTCTCTGGTTTGTTTACTGTTTTTGCCTCTTGCTAGCAAGCTCTTGTTCGCAGTAGGCCTGCCGAGGACAAAGCTTGGGCGTTGAAAGGCGAGGACAATGACGGCTTGTATTTATTTTGGACGTTGTTACCTTTTTTTGTTTCCCTCCCCCCCTTCTAATATTCATTTTCTATTTTTCTTCAGCCCCTGTGTCCCTTGCGACACAAGGATATATATTCTAAAGCAAATAAAGACATACATGTACTGGGGAAAAAAAGACTATTAAGAGTTGCTGGATTCTACAGGTGCAGCTGAATTGGGGGGAATGTCGACGGAGATTCCGCAGACGTGCTCCCCCTCAACATCAATAAGGTTCTCACATATGTTGCAACGAATTTTTCCAATTGCTGAGGCTAGAGTGCAGTTTCCAGGGGTAAAATTTGCCAAATCGCGTTCAAACAGAGTATTGTCTTCTGTGTCCATGGCAATAGTCTAGATGGATTGGATTGCTTGGTTAATATAATAATAATAAATGAATAAGTGCAAACTTTGAGGAATGGATGATTTTTTCTCTCTTGCTTGGAGAGAGTGATGGAGAAATGAGCAGCCAATTTATACCTGCCGGAGGAAGGATGGAAGGAGGGAGGGAGGGATGGAGGGAGCTTTTTTTCTTTTATTTTTGCCCATGGCAGGCATGGAAAGTAGAAATATAAAGGTGCCCCACCCTCTTTTCTTTTCTTTTCGCTTTTGCAGGCAAAGGTGAAAGTGACGACACCAATGCTTGGGGAGTGAGGTATGTGGACACGTAAGAAGACGCAATTGGCCAAGTTTGTCTAATGGATAAAGGGGAGGGCTATTTTTACCCCTTTCTCGTAGCATCCACGTTCACTGGATGTGACTTTAAGCATAGAAAAAATGGAAGAAAACGGAAGAAAACGGAAGAAAAAGGAAAGTCGACACGTTCTCTCGGCTTCCTTGCTCTTCTCAGACATGCAAGTTTATTGGCAGAATGATTTAATTTCAAATACTAAATATATTTATACTGCGCTTTGAACATTGTCCAACAACAAGGTATAAATGTAAGTGTGTTTATTTAATTGGTGTCGTTAGAATAATATTTGTCTGTCTCAAGTTAAGGGCTAAGGCTTGGGTCTTGGCAGCAGTCTGATGTTGCCTGGTCGGACAGAGCCTCCGACTGGATACACAGTCTTGGGTTCAGCAGTAGCTGGGGACTCTGTACTAGTGTTGGCGTTGGCGTCGATGCCAGTGTCAGCGTTGGTGTCAGTATTTGTGTTGGAATTATCGTCAGACATGGTTGATGACAAGAGTATGCGAAGAAAGGCAAAAAAATGATGGATGATAGTTTTGTGGGTGGGAAGGAGGAAAGGAGGAGAGAAGGAGAAAGATGCCTTTTTATAAGCATTTCTCTCACTCGCTTGAGTGTGCAGAAAAAAAGGTAGGAGGAGAGGGAGAAAAAGCAGAATTCGCCATCTTCTTTTTCCTTTCTTTTTTTGCTGAGTAATGGTTGGCAAGTCTTGCACGTCACTTTCCAAGGCGAATTGGGCTTTCCTCTGCCAATTGGCCCCAACACGAGGGAGCAAGGCGAAGATGAGACTTTAAAAGTCCGATCGGATCGCGATTGCCATCTCCACCTCCACCTCCCGCTATGTTCTCGTGGTAATAACTCGTGTATCGGATTGCCACCACCACCACCATGAGTGAGGCTGCGGTGGTGGTAGTGGTGGTGGGCGGGTACATGGATCTCAGCATGATTGTGAAGACGTGGAATGGCTGATTGTTTAAAATGTATAAGCCACTCTGCGGGAGAAAAAAAAAGAATGGAAGTTGGAATGGTGGGCGATCAACAAACAAACATGTCAACAACAAAAAAAGGAAAGGAAAAGGAAAATGACCTCTTTTTCTCTTCCTTTTCCCTCTTCCATCTTTTTTTTTTTGCTTCTTTTTCTTCTTTTTTACTTGCACTTGTCAGCCTGAGGGGGGAAGCTTGCGCACGTCATCGACAGCGAGAATCGGCGGCTCCTACTGTTTCTACTTGGTTTCAAACTCCGTCTTTCATTTGATCCAGCAATGGCCGACGACGACGGCGGCGGCAGCCCTGGGTTCTTGGGCGTGGAGGTGATTACGAGCAGCGAAAGCAGCAAAAGCATTGAAAGCAGCAAAGGCGGCAGCGAAAGCAGCGAAAGCAGCAAAGGCGGCGCGCTGTTCTTCTCGGCAGCGTGCATCCCCAATGCGCACAAGCCACAGGCGCCGCACTTTGCGTCGCTGACGATGCGCGTGGACCGCGGGCACCACTGCCTGGTGGTGGGGGGCACGGCGGCGCGGCGTGCGGCGGTGTTCAAGGCGCTGCTGGGCACGCAGGCGCTGGGCGGCGGCTTGGCGGGGGTGGTGAGCCCGGGCGCCGGCGCCGGGCCCAGCGCCAGCGGAGCGCTCATCCACGTATCGTCGCGGCCATACGTCAAGCCGGGCAGCTCGCTATGGGACGCGCTGATCTTCCCACACGACAAAACGCAGTCGCTCAAGCGCGGCGTGGGCGAGCGGCAGCTGGCGGCAGTCCTGCGCCGCCTGGACTTTGGCTTTCTGCTGGCGCGCGCCGCCGACGACTGGGGCCGCGTCGTCGACTGGGCCAAGGTGCTGGGCGCCGGCGAGCTCTACGCCCTGGCCCTCGCCCGCCTCGTCTACCACAGCCCGCCCTTCGCCCTGCTCGACGACGCCACCTGCCTGCGCGCCGACCAGCTGCGCCAGCTGTTCGCCATCGCCCGCCGCCACCACGTGACGCTCGTCGTGGCGTCGGCGGCGCCCGATCCCTTCGACCCGGCGCGGCGGGGCGCGCCGCCCGTCGAGTGCCTGGCCGAGTTCACGCGCGCGCTGCGCCTGGCCGACGACGACGACGGCGGCTGGGCCTTCTGCGGCTTTGGGTACGCGCCGCAGCGCGCGGCGTTCGGCTGCGACGAGCCCTGCGACTTTGTGTGGGCCGACGCTGACGCCGACGCTCTGCCTCCATCGTCGGCCAGCAGCGCCGCATCCGCCGCCGACCTGCGCCTGCGCCGCCGCGTGTCGGCGCTGAGCCAGTGCTCGACCACCGAGCGCCGCTGGCTGACCACCACCCAGGCCGCAGAGCCCGCCGATGCGTCGCGCAGGCAGTCGCGCGTCGTCTCGCCGACCCTGACTGCGCGCTCCAGCCTGTCCGACATCAACGCCGACGGCTCCATCGGCAGGGCGCTTTCCGCCAGAGCCGCAATGCTGCTGCTGCCCGCCACGCCCACCAGCGACTGCGCCGACTCGTGCGAGCCGCCCGGCAGCAGCTCCTCCGCCACCCCGAGCCACCCGTCGAGCCGCGCGTCGTCTGCGGCCCACAGCAGCAGCAGCAGAAGCAGCGACTACGAGCCACCCTCCGGTAAGAGCGAGCCACCCAGTGCAAAGAGCGAGTCGCTGGACCCAGTAGTAGTGCCTGTCTCTGCCTTGCCCATCGCTGTGTCAGAAACCGAGCCGGTGTTTTCGCCTGCAAAGAACCCCTACGCGCGGCCCAAGAACGTGCAGCGCTCGCGGCCAAGCCTCTCGCTGTTCTCCGCCGCCAAGCAGCAGCAGCCGCCATCGCCCGCCGCAGACGTCAGCCGCCGCCCGTTTAGTCGCAACGGCGAGGAAGGCGACGACCAGAGCGCCGAAGCCAAGGACGAAGGAGCAAAGGCGGCTGCCGGCATAGCCACTCCCATTACGCCCATTACGCCCACCACCACGGCGTTTGCTGCTGCCCCAGCTGCCAAAATCCGCCAAGTGTCAGCCACCGTGGCTCCTCCTCCAAGCGCGGGCTCAGCAGCCGCCAGCAACAGCACCCCCTCGCGCATCCCCCGGCCGCCGTCGTCCGTGTCGCGGGTTGACCGCACTAGCCAACAAATCGACTCTTCGTCCGTCACAAGTCTCATGGCCACTCTGTCCATTACCAGTGGTGGTGGTGGCAGCGCCATGGCTACTACCACCACCAAACTATCGACAGCTGGCGATGCTGACCAACTGACCCTCGATGAGTTTACTGCTGCATTAAACAACATGTAACAAGATAAAAACACTTCCTCTCTTTATTTCATTTTACCTCAAAAATAAAAATAAAACATTATTCTAAGTTTATTGTCACCCCTGATGCATCTAAAGCCATGTTGAGAGTTCTGCGTGCACTGTCTCCCAACTCCGCCATATGTGCGTCAAGGTCGACCTTTAGTCCCACGATAACAAACATTGGCTCGTGCTCGAAATTACAGTTAATGGGTGTCAGTTCTTCGTATACACAGCCATCGTCTGGTTGATTAACAAGGTACACAGAATAATAGCTTTTCACATAGTCGTGGGCAGTCTCCACATATTCTTCTTTACCTTTACCAGACGAGACCACCTCACTAATTAGGTTTATGTTTACACCTTCCAGCTTAAATCTGTAGGTCTGTACAGCCCAGTAAAACCCCTTTGTTCTTGACGTTCCTTTCGCTATGTTATAGTCATTCGTAAACAGATATTCCCCATTTTGGTAAAATACGAGTTGGCCCATTGTACTCTTGTGGTTGGAAAAAGCAGAGACAGGTGAGTGCGTTGTTGATTTATAATTGTGATGGAATGAAGAGGAGAGAGAGAGAGAGAGAGAGAAAAGAGGAGGAGGAGGGTATGGCCATTAACCAACTTTTTATATCCCTCTAGTCCACGGCCGCAGTTGAAAAAAAGAGGAATGTGTGAAAGCAGACTTTAAGGCAACTCCAGAAGAAACGCAGCGCTCTCTCTCACAGAAAAAAAAGGTGCTCAACACCAAGCTGCGCTTTCCTTCCTTTTTTTAAAGTCTCCAATCACTAAAATCGGAAAAGCTGAGCAAAATGCCCTTCAAAGGCCGTCAAAGAAAAATGGCAAACCAAACGACAAATCTGGACAAAAAGCTGCACTGTCTCGCTCGAGATGCTCTATGCCAAGCTGCACTTTTCCTTTTTTTTTTTTTTTTTAAAGTCCCCAAGCAATAAAATCGGAAATGCTGAGCGGATGCCCTTCAAAGGCCATCAAAGAAAATCAAAAAGGGACAACTGCCTGGTTGAACTCGGTGCTAGCCATTGACTGAGAAAATGTAGGAATGCTTTTTTGGCCCCATCCCTGCCTCCATCACTCTATAAAAGAAACCTCTCCGGAGGCAAAAGATGCTGGCCAAAAATTACATTCCATCATCTGACGCCCTTTCTCTCTACTAGCCTCTGTTCTGCATAAATTCACACGCCATTTTGAATCTAAAAGCTATGTCAGAGTCGTACAACGTGAAAGTCTATCTAGCTGAAGGTCCTTACAACACAACAGTTTATTTTTATGGCTTCTGCACCATAGACAACTTGGAATTGTTCCCTAATGCCTGGTATTTCGCAGAACATATTAAGAATAGCAACGAAGCATTTAAAGGAAAATATGCCTATTACTCTCAAGATTGTGATTATGAGTGGGTAACAATCGACGCCGACCCAGGGTCGCAAATGCCTGCCACAGATTGTGTCATTCTGTTCTCGTCTAGTATCTTTGATATTAACAATAGCCCATTGCATTTACTGATGGTCATGAGAACAAATGAGAGGGCAATGATTGACCATTTTAATAGTTGTAATGCGACTAATCCAATCGCAGCTGATGGCACATCTCTTGTTTATATCTATGCAGGCAGAAGTACTTTATAAATGAACAAAGAATGTGCCACACTTGTGGATTAACAACTGTTGCCTGCACTACCAGTTTTATTAAGCGCTATTGGGGTATAGTAGCTTACATGTTACCCTGCCGCTTTTAGCGATATTAACACCAGCAGGTTCTCAGCCAGAATAGTAACATGAATATGCTATTCTAGCATGGCTACATTGTTTTCAATGCATCTCACAAGTCAACATTTAACGACATTACATTAAATATAGCTTAACTTTTATCTGCTTATACTTATAGCCTATAAAAGGTTTACATAGACACCATAGCTAGAAACTGATCCCCCCCCCCACAGGATTTTGTATTTGCTTGTAGCAAAGCGTCCATTTTGTGTAATATTATCTGTCACTTTCAAATTCGTGAAATGGAGGTTTGGAAATGCACAACGCCGGTATTGGCGTCGCAGAAGCTGGAGAAGTGTAGGCGACAGTACCTTGGGGGGGGGGGGAGAAGCCTTTCGGCTGGTGGCCAACTACCTGGTCCAGCCAGGCAGCGACACTGATACGCGGCTACTGCACAAACCATTTGCCGACAGACTGTGCCTGCTCCAGCCTCTGACTGCCACGTGTCGCAACTGGCGCCGAGAAGTGCTGCCCCCCATTCTACCAGACAGCTGCGTGCTCCATTAAAGAGGCTCCTCAGTGTCAGGACAACCAACGTGGCGTACACCAACCTGCCGCTGATTGCTTCAGATATATATGAAAGCTCATCCAGTGATTGGTCACTAACCTGGCGAAAGATGTGCTCCAGCTAGGTGCAAATGAACACGTTGTGTGGACACGTCTATAGCTGGTTTACTTCAGGGTACTGAGATATTATCTACGATTCTCATCTTTGACACAAAAAATGGCGCAGATGACATGCCACCGACTTGCAATTTGGTTTGTAATAATATCGCAAGCCTTTGACTGCCAGGTCGCCTATGCTGAGCTCGAGCAGAGGCGATGACACTTGACTGCTACTTGACTGCAAGTGGTTGGCAAGTACCTCCGGCCAACAACTGTTGCTTGATTGTCGCCAATTATTACATCAATATCCGCGAACCAGGAAGTAAGTCGGCTGACACCATCGGCTGACAAATCACATGCATATTTGAGATGTGTGGAGTGTTTGAATGGAAGAAAATCGCCCAGTATCCCTGAGAAGAATGAAGAAAAAGGCGAAAGCTGCAGACATTTTTAAGGGAGAAAAGTGGGCCTTGAGGGATGTGTTTGGTAGAAAACGCAGTCATTTGCAATTCTGTGAATACTTTGGCAGCAAAGCTACGCGGGCCACTTCCAATCAAGCCAACCATTAGTGGGGTGGGGGGAAGCAGCATTGACTGGAATAATCGAATGTTGTGCGACAATGATTGCAGGAAACAATAAGAATGGCAAGCAAAAATGGTGGATATAAAAGCTTGCTATTTCCAGTGCTTGTCAGCCAACAACAAACATTATCATAGTTTACTAAGCCAACGGCACCTTACTATTAGCGCACTTGCTTTCTTTTGCCAACCAGTTCCTAGTTCTGAACAATGACTGCCTCAACTCCTGACGAAGGTGCTCCCGGACAAGACACTCCTGTGAATAACAACACAGAGGATGCCGAGTGCAAAATTGAGGGTTGTACAGAATCAGCAATAAATGGCACGGGGTATTGCGACACACACTTTCGCAATCCAACTGAGGACCCAACCGGTCCTGGCGGAAAGGACTACACGGGAGTTGTTATCGTTGGCCAGTAGGGATATAATCCATCTCGGCACTTTGCAAACTCGGCAATGACAAATGACATGACTTACACAAACTTTCTTACGCTCTATTTTTTACTTTGCATTGCTTCTACTCAATTTAAGTCATTACTATTTAACCACCATGATATCAAGCAATACAGAGCGAATTGCTGTTAGCGCGGTCCCTAATATTCCGTACACAATTGCTCTCGCACTTATTGCCAGAAAGTGGGAAAAGAAAGTACAACTTGGTTTCCTAAGCGGAAGTCTCGAGTTTTTTCTCTCTCCGCTCAATACTATTTTTAGCCAGCCAGTGCGACCACTTTTGCTTCAAAGGAAACAATACAGGCCTCAAGAGTGTTGCCAAGTCTTAGTTGCTTACTCCGGTGTTGAACTGAAGGAGAAAAGAGGCGGGGGAGGAGAAATACAAAAAGGATGAGTTTCGTGCTAAACTTGGAATACTATTCTTTCTTTCCCTCCTAGCACAACTAAATTTTTATTATTACTACTTGCTCTTCTTCTTTTTTCAATAGACCTTGGCCACGCCCTCAAGACACGCAAAGCCTTGCTGCTTGAAACTTATTGGTGGACACCCCTTCTAACCCACCAACCGCAGCGAGTGACACCTCTCCTCCAACCAACACACGACAGCCATCCATGCCTAAATGTCCAACCTGCTCATCGGCAACGTTCGAATATAGATGCACTGGCTGTATTGTGGCAGAGACTGAAGATGACAACGATGCAGCAGCCAATCCGCCTGACAATTAACATTAAGTAGAGATGGAAGCAACATCTCGCTCTTGTGAATTACACTCCATCCTGACTAGTTCAGTGTCATTCTTTTCAGCTCCTCGCCTCCACTTGCTAATACCGTTAACAAACGTGAAATAAACTGCTCAAAAGACACTCCACTCTGACAATATGCGCTTCTTTGCTCAAGAAAAATTTTCAAACTCTTGCACCAAGCCTGTAGTTGAGCCTGCCATGCTTGTTAGCTTCAATTGAGCACTGCTTGCTCGAACATGGCTGGGTATTCTCCAACAACGAGGGCCATGCTAGTTATTGTTGATGTAAGGGTACCTGTAAAAAAACGGCTGACGCTGTCAGTTGGCAAAACGGAGGTAGGGAAAAAAGGCGAGGAAGCGAAAAGTGGGAGGGAAATTGCCAGAATCCTTGAAAAAAGAGGGAGAAATGCGCTCAAAGCGATGTCACGCTTTTGGCAGGAGTGCTTTGGGGACGTGCTTAACAGAAAGTGCAGTCATTTGCCTTTCGAGAGGCCCTTTGACAGCAAAAGAAAAGAAATAAGAAAAGAAAAAAAGAAAAGAAAAAATCTCCCCACTTTTGCTAGCTTTTAACGGCAAAAGCAACGTTGACTGAGAGCATCGAGCGCCAGAAGCCATGACTGCGAGGAGAAAAAAAAAAAAAAGAACAGAAAAAAGAGTGTATAAAACTCGTCCTGCCCATCCTCGCCACCATGAACAGACTTTTCTTCTCTTCTCTCGCTTCTATTCCTCAATCAATACTACATTTACATTTTTTTTACACTTTTTCCAAGCTCAGAACAATGACCAATACAGCTCACATCACCGATGAACTCGTGAATAGTGATATTCCTGGTGACGGTCCCGTTACAACTACTAAGATATGCCCACAATGTAATACTAATATGATCCCGGAGGGCTCAAGTATCTGCGGTCCCTGTGCAAATGGAGGACAAGGAGGCTCGGGTGAGCCTACCATAGTTGGTGAATAGCCCTAGTGAATACCACAGGTCGGCTACAATACCTGTTGGGCTCGCGGCAAGAACCATCAAGAGCATCTCCAAGACTCCCTTTGGCCTGGCAAATAAGCGAGTGCTGGAGAGACAACTACAAGCGTGGCATACAGCATCGACAGAAATGGTTGGGGATTTTCCTTTTGTGAAACACAGCCACACCCATTTCTCTTTTATTATTTTCTATTGTCTTTAGGCATACTCTTGACCAAGAGAACCTTGGAGGAGGTGAGAGTTTTTTATTTCTCAAATACAATTGCCTATTCCTATAAATCATATATACTTTTCCTCTATTACATGTCAGCAAACGGGGCAGACGTACATGGCAGGCTTGCTATTGTGACTGGTGCATCACGGGGGCTGGGCAAAGCCATCGCGCAAGAGTTTCTGCAGCAAGGCGTCAGCATACTCGGTGTGGCGCGGTCCTTCTCAGACTCTGAGCTGCTAGCATTACGCAGCAGCGAGGCGACAGCAGCGACCTTCACTCCTTGCCTAGCAGATGTGACCAAAGCCGACGACATAGCGCGCATAATAGAAGCAGCTAAAAGCACCAAGCTGCCGCTCATTGCGCTAGTCAACAATGCTGGAACTCTCGACCCGATATCCAAGCTAGCCGACTTGGACGCCGATGCCTGGCGCCTAAACTTTGAAGTCAATGTCGTAGCCGTCGTCGCGCTCACCCAGCGAGCCCTACCAATGTTGCGAGAAACGAGGGGCCGCGTCATCAATATTAGCTCGGGAGCTGCAACTCACGCATACCAAGGATGGGCGGCATACTGCGCAAGCAAGGCGGCACTCAACATGGTCACCCAGTCTATGGCGATGGAAGAGCCCGAAGTTGTTGCGGTTGCGGTGAGACCGGGCGTGGTTGACACGGATATGCAGGCCGTGATTAGGAGTGTTGGACAGCAGAGCATGCGCACAGACCAGTTTGCAAAGTTCCAGGCGCTGCATGATGAGGGCGCGCTGCTACCGCCAAAAGTGCCTGCCCGTGTCATCGTGCGCTTGGCGCTGGAGGCTCCCAAGAGCCTGTCGGGCATGTTTGTCTCTTGGGACTCTGCTGAAATTGAGCGCCAGCTTGCCAAATAGGACTATGCAGCGCAAGGCGGGGGTGGAAGGGAACGTGGGAACCAAGTATGGAAATAATCCGCTCTCCTGCTTTTCTCTCTCGTCCGATACACGTTTTCCTACTTGCTAGAATTTATACAATACTCGGGGGCTTTATCTCTATCTCTCAGTCAACAATGCCACAGACCTGGGACCTTCGCAGCGACACGGCCACCACGCCGACCAGCTCCATGCTCTCGGCCATGATCAATGCCCGCGTAGGCGACGACGTCTTGGGAGAAGACCCAACAGTTAACGAGCTGGAGCAAACCGTCGCCAGGCTCTGCGGCCATGAGTCAGCACTGTTCTGCGTATCCTCGACCATGGCCAATCAGCTAGCCATCCGCACCCACCTCAGCAACCCGCCCGAGTCAATGCTCTGTCACTGGGACTCCCACGTATTCAAATACGAGTCTGGCGGTACGTCGCTCCACTCTCAAGCCCTAATGATCCCGATACACCCTACTCAAGGCCGCGTCAATCTGACAGTCGAGGACATAAAGAAGCACTTTGTGCGTGGTAATTTTCTGGGCCACTGCGCGCCGACACATTTGGTGGCATTGGAGAACACGCTGTCTGGCGTCATTATGCCCATTGACGATATCAAGGAGATCAGCCAGTTTGTTAGAGAGGATACGGGCAGTGGTGCCGCCGCCCTGGTGCATATGGACGGATCCAGGCTCTGGAATGCCGCTATGAGCAAGGGCCATGGCGGAGCAGAGTTGCAAGAGTATGCGAGGCATGTTGATTCGCTCAGCCTGTGTTTGTCAAAGGGCATGGGATGCCCTGTTGGCGCCCTTTTGGTAGGATCGCGGCGGTTTATTGAAAAGGCGCGTCATTTCCGCAAGGCGTTTGGTGGTGGATGGCGCCAGGCCGGTATTCTCGCCGCCGCGGGTCTTTACGCCATAGAGCATGTGTGGCCAACAATGCCAGCCACCCATGAGCGCGCCAGACGTCTCGCCCGGGGACTCGAGTCAGTCGGGTTTGTCCTGGCTCTTCCCGTTCACACAAATATGGTGTTACTCGATAGCACCAAGGAAGTTGGAGTCTCGGCTACTGAGCTGGCGCAGACCCTGAAGCCAAAGGGAATAATCCTGGGCGCAGTCTACGAAGGCACAATGCTGCGTATCGTGTTGCACCACCAAATCGACGACGAGTGTGTCGAAACGATTCTAGCCACAGCCCGCGAGCTATCTAGCGATCGCCACTAAACGTTCCCGCACAATGGTCGCACAAACATTGATACTTGGGATTAGGTTAATGGATAAAAATAAAAATAAAAATACAGAAAGCTGACACCGAAGAGACGTATAAACACGATAATGAGGGCTTGAGGAGGAGAGGAGGGAATAGCATTGGCTGCAAAAAAAAAAAATACTATACAGCAGTGGAGAGTTTACGTAAATATTGGGAAACTTAGTGGTGGCTGCCCGACGACGATGCCTGCTGGTGCTGACGAGCCATCAGGGGATGGGGAGCAAAGTCATGCTGTTGCTGCAGCGCCTTCTTGACACGAGGAAGCGAAGAATGTCCCTTGGCGATGTCGGTCACACTCGGCGGTTGCTGCTGCTTGACAAAGGATGAGGGCGGCGCCGCCGCATCGGAATCCTTGGCCGCAACAAAGTCATCACCGTTGGACTGCTGCGTATCGCCACCACTGGAGTGCTTCTTGGGGCCAGCAGTGCGGTTGCGCTTCTTAATGACGTTGGTCTTCAGGCTGAGCGGACGAGTGACGCCGTGCAGCTTATAGAACAGCCCACAGGCATTGCACAGCGGCTTGCCATCAGGGTCCCGGCGCCACAGCGGCGTGGTAGTCGTCGAGCAGTTTGAGCAAACCGATGAATGTACATTACACGACGACCCATTGCCGCCGCCAGTCGCCGTCTCCGCCTTTTTGGCTGTATCGTCTGCCACCAGACTCGTCAGCGCGAGCTTGCCTTCGACGTGAGCCTTTGGGGACGGTCCGGCCAAACCCCTGGATGGAAGAGACGATACCACTGCAGATTTAGCGCTAGCCGACTTTGAGCGCTTTGGCGACGACCCGCCAGCTCCGCTGCCAGACGACGACAATGGGGGCGTCTTTCTCGACGAGCCAGGTTGACGCTGAGCAGTATGTTGGTCGCTCGCTGTATCCCTGCCACGCTTCACAGTGCCCTTACTAGGCAGCGGCGGCAACTCGGAAGGCTCGTCGACAGCCATATCCTCAGCAGAGTGCGAGACAGCAGCAGCAGTCGGGGAGAGCAGATCGATGGCGCTTGGATCGATAGTGCGCGGCGTAGCGTCGTCTTGGCCCTCTCCCAGTCTAAAGAGCGTCGACTGTGCGCCGCCACTGCCGCCCAGCGTAGCAGCTCGGGATAGGCCAACAACAGCAGCCTCAGAGACAGCACTGGCACTGCCAGCCAACTGCGAAAAGTATAGCATATGCAGCGCATCAGGCCCCGCAGTCGAAACAGGAGAAGCAAGCTCCTTCTGGTGCTGCGACTGTTGCTGCTGCTGCTGCTGCTGCCCGCCAAATATCGCGCTAAGATCAGTGACGCAGTGAGCTCGGTCCATCTGCATCATATCGCCTTTACCCAGCTGCCGGTGCTGAGCATGGTGCTGCCCGCTCTGGCCCTGGCCCAGGTGAGGGGACATTGGCGACCACGAGTTGCCGCCACTCCGATCGCCACTGATAATGCCCGTCATAGGCGCCGCCGCTGTAGACATTCGCTGTCGGACTTGATCAAACTGCGACGCCAACGAAGAAGCTGCAGCAAATGTCGATGACGAGGCTGGAGCGCTGTTGGGCAGACCAAAGGCGCTATAGAACGCCGCGCTAATGGAGTCCGTGTCCGTAATGGGGCCCTGGCCACTACCAGGCAGCATAAAAGGATTGGAGTTTGGAATTGCAGTCAGGCTGCCACTACCTCCCATCCCAGGCATGCCTAGGGTCGACGAGAACCGGCCGTCGTCAAGGCTGGGCGAGATAAACGCACTCAGCGCAGAGTTGCCGAATCCCAGCGACGCAGCAGCCGAGCCGCCAAGCAACCCAGCGTCCATCATCAGGCTGCCACTACCCGAGGACACCGCCACGGGAGCAAACGGCAAGGCATGGTGCCGCAGGTGGCCAGCACCGCCGCTGTGAGCACCCATGCCAGGACGCGCCTCCGAGGGGAACGAGGGCGCCGTGGACGAAGATGGCCCAAAACCCATGCTCATGCCCATGCCCGGACGATGCGTGTGGCCTATGCCCACAGCAAGCAGAGACGATGACGGTAGCGACGACGAAGAGGAAGCTTGGGCCTGAGCGTCGGAAATTCCGATATCCACCGCCTCGGCGTTGCGCATATGAGCGACAGGGTCAATAATCGACGGCGTGGTCGGCGACGACCGCTCCTGCTGGCGCTTGACATGGATACGCAAGAAGCGCGTAAACCCGCCATCGTCAAAATACATGTCACCCGACTGTGACTTTGCCAGCGTGATAGGGTCGATGAAAAAGTTGTTGCTATGCTCGTCATCGTCAGACTCGTTGAGTATGCCCGTCTGCTGCTGCTGCTGCTGCCCGCCGCAGCCAGCCAGCGATGACACCGATGCTGACGAAGAAAGCCCCGTGTTGGACTTGCGCAGCCCCGAGGGAGGACCCACAACACCGTTCATGTGACTGCCACGCCTGTGCTTATTCTCAGCCGAAGCCGAGGAGGGGGAGGAGGAGGATGAGGGGAGGCTTTGCCGGCGCACGCCCTGAACCCCGACTAGGAGGCAGTCACTACCACCAGCCTCCGCCATGTCGTCTTCGTCAGCCTCGTCGCCTGACACCAGGCACGACGCGGACCCCGAGGCGGAGCCGTCGCTTCCCTCGCTGGCGCTGTGCTCCGCCGACGAAACCGACGACGAGGCAGACCCAGAAACCGAGCCCAGCCGCACATCGCGCTGAAAGTCGTCAAGCAAGAACAGCGAATTGGCCGGCGCAAAGACCGACGAGGCATCGGCAAACAGGGTCTCTGACGCACCCTCAGAAAAGGTCTCTGGGCGGTCCGACGACGAGACTACAAACAACTCTGGATCAGGGACCGAGTCTACTTCGTCAAAGTCGTTTACTTCGTCATCGCTAACATTGTCGTCGTCGTCATCGCTATTAAGCGGTCCAGCCGCAATGGTTCCCGAAGCGCCCTTGCGGAGATCGATGTTGGCGGCGGCTGCGGCTGCGGCGGCTGCTGCCGACTCTTGTAGCTGAGAGATCAGCGCGTAGGCGATATCGGCAGCTGGCTGTTGCTGCTGATAGTGGTGGTGGTGGCTGTGATGCGGGTGTACGGCCGCTGCCGATGATGTAGACGACGCAGCTGCGAATAGCGCGCTGTGCAGACCTAGGAACATGTCGCGTATTGTTCCGTTGTGAGGAGGGAGGGAAGAAAAAAGGTGCGGAGAAAGAGTCAGCGAGGGACAGAGAAGGAAATAGAGAAAAAAAGTACAAGTACAAATATTAAAAATAAGAAAAAGTAAGCGGGGAAAGGGGGGGCAGAGAGAAGAGGGCCTGGACAGTGTGGCCCACAAAGTAGCGCAGAGAGTGGAGAGGCGCGCGCGGGTCGTGGCGTGGGCAAGAAAGTATATATGAGCGCAAAGGCAATAGAGGGACAATAGCCAACGTGTGGTTGGGGTGGGAGAGCGAGAGAGAAGTGGCGAAGGGGTTAGCAGTCACCGACAACGACACATCAAGGCAGAGAGATGCGCTTCTAGTAACAACAACGACCAGTCGTAGAAGCAAGAGTAACGAGAGAGAGAAGCATCACACACGACAATTAAGAAAGTGCAAAGTCATTCCTTTTCATTTCAGAAGAAGAAGAGTCTTGCCTTTAAAGGATGTGGGTGGTGCCTCCCAAGCAAGCGGCAAATATTGGGTGAGCAAACACTCTGTGGGCGCACACACACACAAGGGCGACGGCAAGCCCAGATCGGGAAGCAGGGGGGAGGTCCGTGAGTCCCCCCGGTTTGACCCGCCCCTCCTCCTCCCACCACCACTCCCGCAAATATTTTTTTTCCTTTGTGACGCAGCAGCCCTCGGCCCCGGGGACTGGGCCCCGCCGCCTGGCACAGCCCAGCCCAGCCCTGTGATCCAGCCGGAGCGCGGCGCTTTAGCCTGGGCGCTGCAGGCAGGCAGGCAGGCAGGCAGGCAGGCAGGCAGGCAGCAGCAGCGCCTGTGCTTTCTGAGTATGCCCGCAGGCTAGGAGCGCGGGCGACGCGGCCAGTCATCGCCACGCGGGTGGGAATATTGAAAGGAAATAATTACGCGACGAGGGAGAGGCACGGGGAGCGCGGGCGCTGAGAGAGCCGAGTGGCAGGCAATCACGGGTTGCGTCTAATTCTCTCCCGCCACAAGAGGAAAATGACCTGAGCAGCAGAGCCTCAGAAAGGCAGCAGCAGCTGGATCGTCCGCCTCCCCCACCCCGCCGCATGCGGAGTTGGGGGAGAAGGAATAAAGGACAGGCGAGATCGACGGTCGGCTCAGTGCCAGCACAGCGCCGAGCCTCCCCCGCCTGCCAGCTCACGCGCGCAAGAAAGCAGAAACAGAGACAAGGCAGCTCCACTGCGGCTCACGATTCCTGGAACCAATGGCAGCGCAGGAATCCAGCACATGGAGGGGGGAGAGGGGGCATGCATGCGTGCCTGTCTACGCACAGACGAATGAATCTACACGTACCTTTGTTTGTGCCAGCATCCACGCAGTCCAACGACAACGCTGGTGGCAGAGTCAGTTGTGCGCCAGCTTCCTGTTCGGGCCAGTGTGGCAGCAGCGACGTGGGCGATCTGAGCAAGCCCAGCGAGCACTGCTGCTGCACTCCACTGACAGAGGCATTCTGCGTAGAACCGGCTGCTGCTGCGAGGGCGGAAGACCGTGCATCGATGAATTGCGTGTCGTAGACAACCTGCACCGCTGCGCTGCTGTGTGACTGTTGATGCAAATGCCACTGCTGCAGACCGCCAGCTTGTTGAGCTGGTGCCGCAAACGGCAGTGCAAATCCGCCGCTTTGATGAAAGCCTGCTGCCGCGTCTTGCGATTGTCGCTGCCACGCGCTGTCATTGGCTGCTTCTGTGTAACTGAACGGAGGATTGGCAAATCCGCCGCCATTTAAGCTGTTAGCAGCTGGCAGCGCCGGCGGTGGAGGTGGAGGCAACCACAGCTGCGAAGAGGCTTCGACCAATTGCTGCGTGCTCCAGAGCTCCAGGGGCCGCGCCAACTCCAGATCCATGTCCATGTCCCCGCCGCCGCCGCCGCCAACTGCACTTTGCGCTGGCGCCGCAAACATCTCGCGCAGCTGCGAGGACGAGGAGGAGACCAGTGGAGCCTGAAAGAGGGCTGCGGAGGCGCTGGCTGGCAATGCACCCATGCCCACTACAGTGTACGAGGATGACCGCCGCCGCAAATCGAGCGGCTGCTGCTGCTGGTGCACTGGAATGGTCGGCAAAATAGGCGCACAGGCCGATGCATGCTTTGCTGGAAGTGGCAGAGAAGCCGGCACAAAAGCAGCAGCACTATGCAACAGCTCGTCAATCGGCTTTACGGTCGATGCTTGCGGCTACACATCATATAAACAAAAAACCCCGCAAATCGGGAGCAACATAGATGTCGTGGCTCGATTAGTGCTCCCAGCAAAAAAATAAATAAATAAACAACAAAGCATTGGTACTCAACTTCCGACCTTCAATAGTACATACCTGGCGTGGAGGAGAGACTCTGTGCCGGCGGCGTGACTCCATGCGCCAGAGCAAGTTGCGCACCCGCGAGCCATTCGGCAACAGATCCCCCGACCTCGTGTACAGCATCCGCAGCCGGTCCTCGTCGAGCAGCGTGGGCGATTCAGCCAGCGTATCTCCCGAACCACGGCTCAGCGCACCGACCACGCGCAACGACGGCATGGCAGTGTCAATAGGCGGGCCATGCGCAAGCACTACCGATAGAAAAAAACGTAGGAGATATTAGTCGTATTTGGAAGAAGATAATCAGAAATGATGATGATGGTTCATTACCAATCCTGGTGTATGCCAACGAGTGGAGGTCATGTGCACGCTCAATATACCACTTTTTTTTTAGCTTAGCTCACCTTCGCTCATGGCTCGCACCAGGTCATCGTACCCGGTGACGCTAGCAAGCCCCTCAGCTTGGCGTGCAGGTGGCTGCTGGCCAAGTCCCGCATCAGCACAGGCAGTCGACAAGGACGACGACAGTAGCAGTCTCTGCTGCTGCTGCTGTTGTTGCTGTAGGCACCACATATGCGTGGCTTCGGCGGCCGTGTTGAACATCATCGCAATAAATAAGATATGAATAATAACGAATGAATAAAAGTAGTAATACAAATGGCAATTACATACACACACGCAAGTCGAATTGTACAACAAATGGAAAGAACAAGTCACACAGTCTGTCTGGCCAGGTGGAGGGAGCAAAGAGAGACATGGGCAATCATCAAACTACCGCATGCGGCAGCTGGGAGGAGGTCAGCTGCACACACGCGGCCCAAGTTCCTTGATTCGCGTGCCTTGCCTGGATTTACAAGTCCTCCGCCTGTCCACAGGTGGCCCTTGCGCATTAATCAGCAAAATAAAAGGCTTTATATGATGAGAGAAAATGAAATGGAAGAGCGCCAACAGCTACTTTGCATTAATGGCGTTAACCAGCCAGTCCAAGCCTTCGTCGAGGCCCTCGCCCTTCAGCGCGCTCGTCTTATAGATAGCCCACTGCCTGCTCTTCAGCCGAGGCAAACCCAGAGCCTCCGACACCTCCGCCGAGCTCATAGCGCCCTTCATATCCTGCTTATTCGCAAAGACCAAAAGCGCAGCATCGTGCAACTCCTCCTCCCCCAGCATCGCCGCCAGCTCATCCCGCGACGTACCTATCCGGTCCCGATCACAGCTGTCCACCACGTAGATGACTGCGTCAGTGTTTGCATAGTAGCACCTCCAGTACGGCCGAATACTAGTCTGTCCGCCCAAGTCCCACACCTGGAACTTGATGTTCTTGTAAACCACCGTCTCTACGTTGAACCCAATTGTTGGAATTGTCGATACTACGTCGCCTATCTGAAGCCGATACAGGATTGTTGTTTTGCCCGCTCCATCCAAGCCCAGGATCAGAATACGCACCTCTCGGTCTCCCCACGAGAAGAGCGACGTAAACTTGCTCACGTAATGACCCATCTGCCAAAGTAGAGTAGATGCGTGCAGTCGATTAGAATCTATCTTCTAGATTGAAAAGTAAAATAAAAATAAAAATGCACAAGCAAAGGCAAAAGAAAGCCCCTCCCATCAACGCCATTCAGGCCTGATATGCGCAGAACACGTGAGTGTATTTGGGAGAGGAAAAGCTTTGATGTAGTCTTTTTTATTATTATCGCTAAACCGCTGCCGGACCTTCCTGAGCAAACAGGCTGACGTCGGCCTCGTCGCCAGTCAGGCTAATGGTCTTGACCTCCTTGGCGTAGTGCTTGAGCAGGGCGTCCTTGGCGGCGCGGTGCTCGGCCATCTTCAGCGAGCTGCCAAAGCCCATGCCGACCATCTTTGTCCCGCAAAAGACGCCGACAATAAACACCGGCGACGACGTAAAGCGGCCCGTCTCCTTGAGAATGCGCGCAACCGGAAACTCCAGCCCCTTCTGGCGCGTCAGCGCAACGAGCATGACCCTGGGGTTCTTGATCTGCACCACCGCCTCGACATCAACCGGCCGCGACAGCACATGCTGCGCAACAAAGGCGCGCGCCGCCGCAGCGCCCTGGCGCTGGTAAATGGCGCCAACCAGCGCCTGCACAGCCTTGCCCAGCACCTTGGTCAGCCCCACAGCAGGCGCCTCCCGGCTGACTGGCTCCCACCGCATCGCCGCCTGCATGCCAAAGTGGCGCCCGACCTCCGCCAGGCTGCTCATGCCAAAACTCGCGTGCTGAACGTCCTGCAGCGCCTCGGGCGCCAGGTTCGGGTACGTTGCTACCAGGTGCTCGCCAACGAACAGGTTCAGCGCCCGCTTCCCAATCCACTCAAGCCGCTCGTTGTGCGAAGCCCGCCCCTGCGCGTACGACTTGTGCGTGCACACTTGCTCCATTACGCTCGAATCGCCAAACGCCAGATTCAACCGCGCCTCCAAGGCCGCGTATGTCGAGGGCCCGGCCTCTGCCACTGCCACTGCCCGTTTGCCAGTGCCGCCTGGCACTTCCTTTGCCATTTTGCGCGCCGTCCCAATGCTCAGTGCCGCTCTGCTGCCCCCGCCTATGGCAAGCTTGGCTCCGATCCGGCTGCCTCGCATAACAGTTGCCGACGAAAACATTTTTTATCCTCTATTAGACCAAGTGCAATCGGAAAAAAAATATAAAAAAGCTTGAATCGAACAAGAAAAAAAAAATTGGAAATGCGTGATAAGTAATTTACGTGGCTCGCCCACCATCAATCAGATCAATCAACTCGATTCGAGCCGATTCGATTCGCTCACGCTACTTTCTTTTTGGGGAGCGGCTCTATGAGCTCAACAAAGCTGGCGTATGGCTCTGCAGCCACCAACTCTTCGACGCGCTCGCAATACGCACTATAGCAGTCCAACTCGACTGTAGTGCACGAGAACCGGGGGCAAGCGATAGCCAGCAGCACAACGCACAGCGCCTCCACCTCTCCGGTGCTTGAGCGCAAAGTATGGCAGGTCCAGCGCCTAAATGTCTTGCTCAGCGGATAGTACGACATCAGCATATAGTCGCCGAGCTCATCGACCGTCATGTCGTCAAACTGGTGGCCCAATTCAACGCTGCTACTTAGCAAATGCGTGATGCTAGGCAGCGATCCCAGCAAGTTAATGATCTCGCACAATGTCAACTTGAATCCCTCTACATCCAAATACTGCAAATGATCGAGGGACTTGCTACGGATCACTGCCATTACAAATCCCTTGTGAAGTGTGCGGCCTTTAATGCAAAGAACTTGTGCTCGAGATGACACTTTTAGCACGAATTGCGCAACTATTGCTCTGGTTGAATCGGCTACCAACTGCTCGTTAATATCTACGCGCCGCAACTGGTGATACTTTGTGGTGGTAAATATGCCGTGTCGATCAAGCATGTAGATAGTCTCGATGTCTGGCTTGATTGTCAAGTAGTCCAAAGTGCTGCTGTTGCCTCTAAACAAGACATCGTCGGCAAAAGGGTAATCAATTTCCATATAAAGATGTCGAAGTTTAGGAAAGGGAACCGCTTCCTTATTTATCAAAGGTTTCGGCAAAGAGTGCACTGTAGATCTGGATAGTAGGCGTAGATAAATCAAGTTCGGGTACACAACAATGTAGTCGTCGTGACTGTTTATAAGCGTTCTAATACCTTTGGTATGCACAAACTTGATTGCTAGCCCAATCAATGTCAGTGCATTCAAGTGGGCTATTCGCACCTTGGTTTGGTAGTGATCCTCCCAATGCATATCCAGCTCAGTTATGCCCGACGTAAAGTTTGGCACGAGCCTGGTAGACATGGGGCTATTAAAGTTTACCGCCCGAAATTTACGCGGGCTAAAGTACATGAGTCTGACAAACCTACCAATCAGCTCGCCGGGGACCTTGTTGGTCGTATGATTTATCGAGTGATAGGTGGCATCTACAGTCCTAACCATTGGAACGATAGACTTTAGCTGCGCAGCAAACGCTTGCATAAAGGGAAGTGCATAGTCTGGCGCACTGGTAGTCTCTAGTTGGTAATTGGAAAAGCCAATATTTAGCTTTTGTGCTCGCGGAATTACCAATTTGGCATAGGCTGATTGGTTTAAAAGCTCGAGAGACTTGCCACAAATGACCGAGCCAAAGTTTATACACAGATCGACCGTGTGCACACAGGAAATAAATGGGTGGGTGGGCTTGACATGTCTTTCGCTCAAGTCCCTGTAGTGCATAAACACCACGTCCCGAGATGTGCCAATTCTGAGCACTACTCTACCGTACATTCGCTGCACCCCCACCTTTCTCCAGCTTTGGCAAGTGGAGAGTAATGGAAGGTACGAGTAGGCGACTTCCCTATCCTCCTCCCATGGCCATTGGCCTTTGTGGTGAGATATTACTACACCGTAGATCATGTCGATTACCCTTTCAGGAAGCGTTTGAAAGGCCGATGCCGCTGATGAGCTAGACAAACTCATGTTTGATTTGAAAATACATAAATAATAGAGTCAAGTTGAGTAGAGATGAGAAGACATGTTTGTTGAAAGGCCATCTCTTCTTCCTCTTTCTTTCGCGCTTTGCAAGCAAAAAGGAAATGGTTTGCAAATTCCTTTAAATGACAAGGCTAATAAGACCCTTTGCTTGTCTTTGCTCTTTGCCCTATTCATGTGAAGCACTTCGGGCAGCACTGCGCAATATCAAATCAAGAGAAAACAAGGCATAAATCATAGCATTGGATAGCGACAAACATAAAAAACAGAGGAAAAGATGTTGCCATCATTAGGCCATGATAGCACTGTTGACGGTTTCCCAGATGGTCTGACGAGTGCTATCCCAGCCAGCACCAACGCCAGTCACCACATAGTCCTTAAAGTCGTCCAAGTTGCCCTCACGAAGCATGTCGGCTTTGTCATGATAGGCGGCAGCGCTGTTTACGAGGTACCAGAATCCAGAGCCAAAGCTATCGTCATCATTAAGCACCAAGGCACGCACGACGTTCTTCGACGCATCAGCAATTCCACCCGCCAGCGCCTTTGCAGCCTCGTCGGGGTGCAGGGCCTTTGCATAAGACTCGATAAAGTTGAACATCAGCATGGCACGAGTTCCCTGGCCAGGGCGCCCAGGGAAGTGGTTAGTGTTGTACTGCCAGCTACCAGACTCGTAGGCCATCAGTGCGATGACAGCAACGACCTCGCTGCGCTTAGAAATCCCGTACTTGGACAGGGCGTTGTTGATGGCGGTCAGGGCCTTGGCATTAGTCACACACTCGTCGGGAGTCGATACTGATGCGCAAGAGTCGCTTGCCGCACGCGCGGGAATGGCCGAGTCTAGCTGCTTTTGTGAGAGCCTGTAGGCAATTTTTGCCGGCGGGGTCGGAGTAGGAACGGGGGCGGACGACGCCGAGTACGTGTGGCTAAAGTCCGTGGGCATAGGCATGGTGGTAAACGGATCTTTGACGCTCGTGTAAAAGATCGGCGGGGTCTGCGATACAGTCGGGTACTGCGATGCACTCGAGTACTGCTCAGTTGAGGTCATCAGAGGGGGAGCCGAGGAGGTAGTAGCGTACACGGGAGGGGGACACTTGCCAGCAAGGCCGCCCTGAGCGAAAAGAACGCAAGCGGCGCCAATAGCAAAAGAAAACTTCATTGTTAAAATTCTGTCAAAGAATCGGGAGGAAGGATGTGAAAGAAGTGAATAGGCGTAGAGGGAGATGTATGAATATGAATAGCCGGTGGTCTGCTAGTAGCCTTTTTTGTATTGTTGCTGAAACCAGTTCAATAACAAATAAAATAAACGCAAGCAAGGGTCAAATGGGTAGAGGAGAGGGGGGAGAATGCAGTTCGAGATGCTAGGGAAGCAAAGGAGGCGCGACGACCCTGGCGGCAATGCGAGCCTTTTATCAGACGGGCGCTCAATGCCTGTACTCGGCGCAATTGCAAAGGCGACGGACATCACCATCATCCCTCGCATCTCTTTTTTTTTTTTTTTTGTTCGTGTATGTTGGGCGATCGCCGTGTCCGCCGCATATGCGCGCAAGCACATGGAGCCCCGCCGCCATTTCCAACACAGTGATCGACCTTTTCTTTCAAGCCCACGCACGCGGTCCATGCTGGGCATGTCGCTGGATGCACTCGCGCCCCTATAAATAGCACATCCTTCTGTCTTTGCTAATACGCAATGGCGCATAGAGGAGTGGTTTTGTCCAGCAAAAATCAGGAAAGTTTATTGTGATAGCGAAATGCACTCTACATACAAAGAAGCAAAGCCAGCCCAAGCAGGCCAGCGACAGAGGGACGCAGCAACGAGGGCGCAGGCGATGTCTCAGACGACTTGGTTGACTGCTCAAGCAATGTCCTCGACGATAGTCCGGATGCTAATTGCTATAGCTGCAGCGCGCCATTGACCGTCTCCCAGATGGTCTGGCGGGAGCCATCCCAGCCCGCGCCCACGCCGTTAACAATGTAGTCCTTAAAGTCATCGGCATTGTCGCTGCGGAGCTTGTCGGGCTTGGCATGGTACCCAGGCGCCTTGTTAACGAGATACCAAAACGCCGACCCAAAGCTGTCGTTATCGCTGAGCACCAAGGCACGCACGCTGTTTCGCGCCGCGTCAGTCGACGATCCACCAGCCAGCGCCTGGGATGCCTCGGCTGGGTGCAGCGCCCGGGCGTACTCCTCGACAAAGTTGTACATGAGCATAGCGCGCGTGCCTTGGCCAGGACGACCCGGGAAGTGGTTGGTGTTGTACTGCCAGCTACCCGACTCGTAGGCCATCAGCGAGATAACTGCTACTATTTCGCCGCGCTGCGTCACGCCGTACTTTGCCATCGCCGCGTTAATGGCTGCGACTGCACGCGAGTTGGGCGCGCACTCATCGGGAGTCGACACCGATGCGCATGAGCTGTCCGATGCGCGTACCGGCACTGCCCGGTTCAGCTGGTCGAGCGTGATAGATGTGGCGCCGGCACCGATGCAGAGTCCAGCAACTGCAATGAGGGTGCGCGCAAAGCCGAAAGCGACAAGGAGTCTCATAGATACAGAAAGGCCAGAGGAGGGTACGTGGGCTTGAACGGCGTGTACTTATTTACAAACAAAAAAAGCAAGGCGAGGAAATGATGAGCGGGAGTACCACAGTGATGAGATAGAGCAAAATGGTTCTTGGAGCCGCCAGGGGGAGCGGCTTTTATATTTGCTGCGCCTTTCCAGGGAGCGCAGACCAGCTTATTGTTGTGGCCTTGCCAGAATCCGGCTCCCCCATTGCCCCCCACTACTTGTCCGACCCTCACACTGAGGCTATTGTCGGCAAACAGGTAGGCGAGTGCAATTGCTGTGGCCGATGCGTGCTTACTGTGGAAAATCTAGGCACAATGCAAGGTCACATAGACAATGGCTGCGCGTGCAGGAGAGATGACAATGGACAACAGTCAGCGGAGCCAAATTTAGCTCATTTAGATTGCCATGCCAAAGAGGACATGTTGCAAGTCAATGGCAGCGACGTGAATCCGCAGAGCTGCTGATTTGTCTGGCTCCAGGCGCCAAATAAGCCACATGCTATATGCCCTAGCGGCAACCCTGCGATGCGCACGTATGAAAAAGTGGCCAATGTGTGTATATTTAGCAGAGGCAAGGCAATTCAAGGCAGCCTTTTGCAAATGCTTGCGACAAGACTAGCTGGCAGATGTCTAGCTAACAACAGTGCTATTTATAACCATGCCCGTTGCAATAAAAAAGAGACAACTAGAGTTGCTCCCACACCCAGGCGTCGCTGACAAGCGGCCCGCGGCGTATCTGCCAGGCTGGATGGTAAAAGTCGTTTGTACGCAGCGACACGATCTTTGTCTCGCCCGTCAGCGTCACAAGAGACACTTTGACGTAGCGGCCGGGAACCTTGCCGCCACGCAAGCGCTTGCCGCTAGCCACGTCGCTGTTGAAAGCGTCGACGTCGGTGCTCTGTAGAGCACGAATAACACTGACAACATCGTCCAGCGTGAGGATGGGGCGCTCATCTATCCTGGTAATAAATAGATTGTAGTCCGACAGCTCGCGATCCATCGGGGATCCAGCTGCCACCATGGAGCTGTATACGCCGAGCCAAGGGCAGCTCGCTTGCTCTAGCACAGTCAAGTGCGGCACTTGGATGTACATGCCAGCCCAGTAGATGACCCGCTGAGTGTGCTTGCCAGCCAGCGAGGTCGTCGGCACTGTGATAGTTATCTCCTTCCCATTCCGGACGATAGTCAACGTGGCCTCGTCGCACCCGTGCACGCAAGCCAAGTCGTCAATGTGCCTAGCTCTCTTGTCTCCAACCTTGAGCACGATATCGCCGACTTCCAGCGAGGCAGCGCCAGACTGGTGCTTTTTCAAGATCTTGCACGCCATAAACACGCCGCGCTCTGCCGGCGGGGCCCGAGCGAGCTCGCGGATGTGGCTGTCGCTGACTCCAAGCACCTTGGCGGCTGCCAGAGTCCGCCGCTTGAACTCGACATCCAGCACGCGCACGACATCGGGGCTTTGATCGCTGGTACACAAGGACTCCAGCGCTGGCAACAGCAGCAAAGCGTCAAGCCCGACATATTTCGCCTCCTTGATGTCGTGGTAACAGCATGACTTGCGCACCCACATCCCACGTATGCTGCCGTCAGTTTCGCACACCACTCCCAGATCGCCAGATGACGTGGGTGGCTCGGGCGACAGCTTGAACACCTCGGTATTATAGAACCGCTGGTCTAGGCACTGCGAGCACGTACTGGCTGATAGCTGCCTCCGGCCCGAAACCGAAGTTGGTACAATTTCCAAGCCGCCATTCGAGCTGCCCATGAATACCCTGGCTTGGCTTCCCACTGCGAGTCTCGCCTCAGCGGCCGCGCTGTTGCATTTGGTCAAGTCAAGCTGCGCCAGCTGCTCGTCAACGTCGTTGTCAGTGCCATGCAAGCTCGCAGGGTCGTACTTGAGAAAGGCGACTGGGTACAGCGGGTGGGCGTACGCTAGAGTGGCCGAGACGCTTACTAGCCCCGAGAACGTAATGCTGAGGATGCTAGTCGGGTTTCTGACCAGTCGCGTGCTGCACACGACAATGCCGCGCTGCTTACTGACTATGAATCCGTTGCCCGTCTCAGACCAGTGATACTGCCCGTCAGCTGCGTACGCCGCATTGGACAAGATGCTGACTGCTGCGTTCTCGATATTCTGATCAAGGCTAGCTGGGGTGCCAAAAGCAACTCCAGCAGCAGCGGGAGGGCCACAAGTCACAGCTAGCTGGCCAAAGCCGTTGGCAAGTGCAGGGGCAAGCACTCCCGGCTTAGTCATGCCCGTGTAAGGCTCGCGCGACCAAAATCCAGTGACCTTGCTGCGCGTAAACACTTG
The DNA here is from genome assembly GCA_027578655.1 of Coemansia sp. RSA 1694. NCBI lineage: Eukaryota > Fungi > Kickxellomycota > Kickxellomycetes > Kickxellales > Kickxellaceae > Coemansia > Coemansia sp. RSA 1694. The sequence goes on along the minus strand of JANBTL010000007.1, from coordinate 23,176 downwards.
GGCTGGGGTGCAGACCGGCGGCAGCTGAGTAACAAAGACGGCCTCATAGCGCGGGTCGCGGTGGTCGACGACCTTGACTACAATCGGCTCGTCACGCCGCACGTCCTGGAGCACATCCATCAAGGCATGCAGGTTGGAGACCGGGACGCCGTTCACCGCCTGGATAGCTTTGCAATGCCCGACCTCCGGGTAGGGAAAGAGGCCCCGGCCGCAGCGGGCTATGTAGACGCCCGTTATGCGAGCAGACGAGCTGTAGGCCAGCTGGAACGAGACGTTGTGTAGGACAGCTTCACCTATGTGTAGGAATTGCGACGGCGTAATGGCATACAAGTCCATTACATCCAAGGTCACGGCCTTGAATTCGCCGTGGCTGAAAACGCGAATAGCGACTTGACTGCCGACCAGCGAGTCAATAGCGTCAAACAGCTCGGAGAATCCTGGACACGGCCTTTTCTCGACGCTAATGATGATATCGCCGACTTGCAGCTTGCCATCGGCGGGCCCGCCAGGCAGGATCTTATTGACGGTAAGCACGCCAGTGGTCGAGTCGGTCAACACGCCCTCGCGAGCAGCCACGCCAGACTCGAGTCCCAAGTGAGCGGCCTGCACGTGGGTGATGTGCTTGAACACGGCTTGCAGCGTGCCACGTGGCGGGATCTCCCAGCGCCTGACGTAGTCAAGCGCATAGACGACGCGCTCGAGCGGCAAAAAGAACGACGCCAAGGTGCCGCCGTGGCTGCCGGCATTTATCGCTACTGCATCGCCCTCGACGTCGACCACTGGCGACCCAGACGACCCGCCCCGCGAAGTAGACGATGCCTGGTAGTAGAACGTGTTAAAGTCGTTGTACGCGTCGGAGCCGTAATTTGGCGCGTTTCGGTCTAGCTGCGAGAGCTCGCCCTGATGCACCGACATCTTCTCGTTGCTGTTGTTGCCGACAATGCGAAACTCCATGCCGCTGCGAGCCTTTTCGGGCGCCAGCCGGATCTCCTTTGGCACAAACGAGTTTTGCAAGTCGGCGGGGTCGTAGCGGAAGAACGCAAAGTCGTGGATGGGGTCGTAGTATGTCGGCTGCAAAAACACCTCTTGGTTGTTAAAGAACGTGGCCTTGTGGAAGGCCGGACCAGAGTTCATGACGTGGCGGTTCGACAAGACTATTCCTTGCGCGGCGTCTACGACAAACCCAGTGGCATTGCTGCTGTGAGCGCTCTCATGGTCAAAGTGAAAGCATTGGCTGAGCGAAATGGATACAACTGACGAGCGCAGGCGGTCTTGCAAGGTGTCCCACCTAATATCGCGCGGCTTGTCGTCGGTGCAGTCCTCAGCGGCCATTGAGTAGAAAGAAAAAAGTGTGGTGATAGTATGATGCGGTAGTATGTGCTAAAGACAGAAGTTTGATAGCTCAGGAAATAATTGAAAAAAAAAATGAGGGAAGGAGCGGGCGGTACCAGCTTATATAGCTGGGCAAAGCGAGAGAGACGGGGCCATAGACTTTACGCTGGACATGCGGCATCCCAAAAAAGTAGGTAAGGAGGCTTGGGAAGCGAGTGCTTCTCACAGTCAAAAAAACGGACATCAGTTTATTTCCTGGAATCAGCAGCCGCAGTTTTCAGTTAATCAATGCACGAAGGCAGGGATGACGGGTCAGCAAATTTATCCGCAATTGGCCTTATTGTAAGCAAGTCGCACTGTGCTATCACTATTAAATTAAAACTTTATTTACAGCATCTTTAATTTAATGCCCTAAGAAAATAAACACATAAAGATACACAATTTCCTAATTTATCATCTACCGCCGACGGTAGTAGAAGTAGTACAAGCAGAACGCGCCAATGCCCAAGACCGATATCCCAACAAACACGCCGATGAGGATCTTTGTCTTGCTCGACATTCCCTCGGTCGCCTTTAGGCTCTCGTTGTCAGTAGGCGGCTTTGTGTCAGACGAGCTGTTCTCCGGATCCGAATCGCCGTCAGTATTGCTGGTAGCGTCTGTCTCGGTGTCGGTTGTATTTGTAGCGGTTTGCTTTGGCGTCGACACGCCATTTCCAGGTTTGTCAACGGGGAGTGGCAGCTTGGTAACGAAGACAATGTTGGGGATAGTGTATGTGGGCTTGCCGCTTGGGTTCGTTGGCTGTGGGTTCGTTGGCTGTGGGTTCGGATCAAGTGTGGTAGACTTGTCGGATGTGTTTGCAGAGCTCCTGGTAACATACACCGTCCGCGTCGCAGTAACAGTGATTAGCGAGCCCTTGGTTGGCTTCGGTTTCTTTTCAGAGTCAGTCGGCTTTGGAGGCTTAGCAGAGCCAGTTGGCGGCGGGCTTGGCTTTGGCTTATCGACAAGAGTAAAGAGATTGCCACCGTATACAGCTACGCCAGGCACTGAGGAGCCTTCTTGTTTCATAGAGAATGTAGAGTTGTTTGACGATGGCTTCTTTTTCTCGCTGACATTGCTATCATCGTCAACAACTTTGACCTTGTAGCCAGCAACTTTGGCACCCCATGACAGGTAGCTGTTTAGCTGGACATAGTAGTTTAGCTTTTTAAAGTTGCTGCAAAGCCCCGAGCCAAACACGACTGTGTGGCTAAAGATGGCTGCTGGAGCGACCTTGTTGGACTTTACCACGCCATATACCAGGCCATAGGGCAGACTGCATGAGCCGCTGTCAGGCACTTTGGTTGTGCTATTGCTGCATATAAAGTCCTTTCGGTTGGCGCTAAACACTGGCGAACCAAGACTGCAGCTGGCGTCTTCATCTTGGCCTGTTACCAAGTATGTCGGCTCATTCCAAATGGTCTTTGGCACATCAGACAGCGTGCGGCGCAGATACCCAAGCTTCTTCCACTTGCTAGTGCCAGCTGCCATCTTTCCCTTGATGCCAGACTTGCTGCCACTATCATATTTGACTATGGCAATGTTGTTTGCTAGCGAATCAGAGTCATAGTTGGGGTGAATGGTAACGTTGGTTACAGGATATAGCGCCGACAATTTCGGTCCATGCACTGCAATTTGGATTTCCTTCATCGAGGCCACAAGCTTATCCTTCACCATCAGGCAGTTGGCAGCGATAAAGCCGTAAGAGTCGCTGGCCAGCACCACCTCGCACGAGGTTTGCTTGGATTTGACAATAAGCACGCCATCGAATTGCGCATCAATGCCGTTGGTAATGTTTTGCACACCGTTGTTCGAGCCAGAGTTTCCCGGCTGGCCGTTAAAGGTATACGGATCGTATCTCTCATCATCAGGGTCTGTGGCGGTTGGCGAGGGCTTCTTGCTTTCCTTCGCCAGCGATGGACTCGCCGCGAGCAGCACAAGCAATGCCGCGAATAGCAGCAGGGTAAACCTGTTCATCCGTGTGCTCGTTTATTTTAGGAAGCGCGAGTGCAGCGCTAGAGGCGTAAAAAAAATAAAGTATTTGGGCGAGCGGCGTAAAGGCGGCCAACGCGAATAATAATAATAAAATAAAAAAGTAATGAAAATGGCAAAAATAGAATAGTAGATGAATGAAGACCAAGAAGATGGAGAGGACCAGTGTTTTAGCGAGACGAAGGAGAGGGAGAGAAAGTGGAAAAATTCGACTCGTTAGCAAAAAGAGTCTTTGGTGGCAAGCATGTCTTTTTGGAGTTTCTTTTAGCTCAAACAGCAAAATTTTTACTTATTTCCATTGCCGCATAAGAATAGAAAGGCGCGTGTTTTCGCTTAAAAGAGTCGAGGCATGTCTTTTTGCTAAAAACCTAAACAAGCCAGCTTTTTACAAAGCATGTTTGTGATGGTCTTTCCTGCGGACCGTCATAGAGAGAAGCCCATCGCCTCAAAGACCGTGTGGTTCGGCTCAGCTCGCCTCATCCACTATCTCTAAGCCGAATCGGCTTTGTTGTAGCAGTTACACTTTGTCTCTAGCTCAATTTTTATTATTTGCAATTTACCGGGGACTCGTAGAGTGGGCGAATCCGTGTGTATCGCAGTATTTGCTTGAGCGGGGGGTTTTGGTGGATTTTTTTCATGAACTTGTTTTGAACCAATACTAAAGAAGAAAAGGAATACCCGATGCCTTGACTTGTCGTCGTAGCTGTAGCTCCCCCCCCGTCTCGGATCACTTGTGCGAGTGCGAGTGCGAGCGCGGTGCCTTGGACTTGCGGCGTCTCCACGTGCTTGACGAAGGGGAGGGGGAGGAGGAGGGCTCGGCAACGATGTGCTTGCTCGGTTTCGAGGCTGCTGAGCCGGACGAGGCCGGACGTACTAGTCGAGACATCTTGCGCACCACAGTCTTGACCGAGCTGAGCGACGTAGTAGAGGCCCGGTCCACAGGTTTTCCGAGCGATGCCCCCTTGCTGCCAGCAAGCGACGATATTGAGGCCTTGACGCGCAAAAGAGGAGCCCGCAGCTTGTCCTTGAACTTGCCCGTGCTGCCACCGCCACCGCCGAGCGCCAAAGAGTCATCGACTGAGGGAGGCTGGCAATAGTCCACGACCGAAGTGCTGTCGCTATCGTATTCGGTCTCCTCAACGAAGCGGCTGTCAGCGATTATTGCGAGAGGATGAGGCGAGACCGAGCCTTGCTCTCTGAAGAAGAAGGCGGAGGCGCTTGGCTGGTCAGGGCGGAATGCCTCGATGCACGCAGACTCGAGCGACCTACAGACTAGCGCCGACGAGTCTTGAGTGACGGATCGGACTGGCTCGAGAGACTCCAGCGCCACTACTATGTTTGGCACTGTCTTTACTAGCACAAAGCGAGTGGCAGCTGCAACTGCGCACTGCTCTGCGCTGGTACAGACAGCCGACATAGGCGACGAGCCTCGGAGGAAGGATATCGTCGGCTTGAGGAGCTCTAGTGTCGCCGCTCTGTCGGGCGCTGTCATTGCCAACATAAAGCGAGTGGCAGCTGCAACTGCGCACTGCTCTGTGCTGGCGTAGACAGCCGACAGAGGTGCCTTGGCATGCGCCAGCTCAAGCGCCGTCTCCTCGGGAAAAAAGTTGGCGGCATCTGCAGCTACCTCCACCTCTTTTCCCTTGGAAGACAGGTTTGACACTGGACTATGCACCGGCGTCGAGGCGACGAGCAGTAACGGTGGCGAGGCGGCGAGCTGTAGCAGCGACGAGGCGGCAGGAGATAGCGTCGACCGGTCGGAGGGAGGGCTGTCGATCCAGGACAGCCGGTCTGCATGCTTGAGCGACAGCGTAAAGCCCATCGCCAGATCGTCCGTATTGGCAGTGGCGGCGAAGGCGTGCGCACAGCCACCGATCGTGTCCACAACTGTGGCTCGGCGGCGGAGGAGGCGAGTATGTGACTTGTCGCCAATCTGCGCAGTGCGACCGGTTAGCAGCGAGATGCTGATGCTCCGACGCTTGACTGCTGCGCCGCCTGGTGAAGAAGCGACTTGTCGCGGCGACCAGGTCCGAGAACCTGCGTCGGCAGTTTGCGACAAGCCCGGGCCCACGGCGATCTCTGCGAAGCGAGGGGCGTCGAGCCCCGTGTTTGTGTAGGCGGTCTGTTGCGGGGCAGGGCTGACTCCCGCGTCAACCAATGCGGGGCGAGCGTGCTTGAGGATTGCGCTGGCAGGTAGCAGCATAGCAGCAGAAGTGCTCCTGCCGGGAGGAAGCGCTGGAGTGCCAGCGTAGCACCGAGCTTGCGTGGCCAGAAGCATGGCGGCGATGCAGATGGCTAGCGCGATGTCCGCCTGCGGACCGTCGCGCGCATTCACCTCGTCCATGCTTGTTCCGGCGTCAACGAGGAGCGGCCGGACATGCTCGAGGGCGGAGCGTGGATCGGGATCACCGTCAGCTATCAGCGGCCGAGCGCGCTTTGCAACTAATGGCATGGCGGTGGCGACGGCAGTGAGTTCGGCTGTCGCATGGCCGGGCAGATGTGCGCTCGTCGACTCGCCGAAATCTTTGTTGTCGGGGCTAGTGCTTGGCCAGGCAAAGAATAAGACGATGAGGAGCGCGATTGCGTATCGGCTGCGCACTAGCTTGGTGCTGTTGTCCCCATCGGTGTGCGGATCATGATGCGGTTCGACGACTAGTAGTGCTTTGCAGGGGCCCGGTGGCAGTAGTGGCGGAATTGCGAGTGCGAAGGAGTGACGGTAGCTTGTGTCGATGTCGGTTTGCCAGATGCTGGTGATGGGCCAGGAGGACTGGCAGCTGTGGCCGGCGATCCAGCCGACGGCGCTTGCTATAACGTGGTGGTGGAAGTGTGCGGGTACACGCTGGCGTATATCGCGAGTGCGCAGCGCCTCTGTGCGGGAGGCGAAAAGTGCAAAGAAAAGAACGAGAATCCAGGAGAGATTCATTGTGGTTAGTATTACAATAAACAAAAAAGTACAAGTGCTGAGGTGGAGGAGGGGGATAAAAGTTGCTGTAAGAGAAAAAAGGGAAATGAGTTTGCGAGGTGCCTTTTTTTTTGGAGAGGAAAAAAGGATTCGGTCCTTCCTCCCTCAGCGAGTAGGGGGGGAGAGGAGGGTTTTTATAAGAGGAGCGGCTGTTTTCTCGGGAGTATGTTTCCCTCGTCCTGTACTCAGGGCTAGCGAAAAGTAAGTTCATCACCCCCCCTGGATCTACAATACGCGGAGTCACAAAAGGAAAAGCCATCCCGGCTAGCCACAATGCGAAACCACGCTTTCTTCATGGTCCATTTATGTGGGGGGGGGGGAAAGACACGATTTGACAACCAACGACGTTAAAGATGAGTTGGCAGCCCTGCAACACCCCCCTCCCCTGTTTTTGAAAGACAATGGTGTAGTATATTTAGAGGGGTGGCGTACCATGTGCTGCCATCTCTATTGGTTGTCGGGATCCAGAGAGAGGAAGGGAAGGGAGAGGGGATCGGCACTATTCCTCACATTTGTGCGTGACAACCCAACAACAACAACATCAATAATGAGTCTTTTTTTTTATGACAAATAAGTGAAAGACATGGAAGGGGTGTTTTTTTCGCTCCTTTGTTCGCAATGTCTCGGCAATTGGGAGCGGACATTTTTAAAGCAGGGGAGGGGATTGCGTAACTCGGGTACAAAAAAAAAATGAGAAAGAGAAATCAAGCATCCCCTGGAAAAACCTCCAATCCTTGCAGTGGTTAGATTAAAATAATTTAAATATTAGCAAGTGAATTGTAGTAATTCCCCCTTTCCCCTCCCCCACTCTCCACACCATATGGCATATGGTGTGGAGAACGAGAAAATGGATTCTAAAATATGTATATATATACCATGCGGGGTATGTGTCAGACCGTAATACCGTACAAGCACAAATTATTTTGAGGAGAAAGAAACCACGCGCTTTATGTTTTACATGAGATATTGGTCATATCAACAAGAAAAGACACTGCAACAAAAAAATTTGTTTTCCTCATCTCTTCTCTGAAAATTCTTAACACCTCTCCCCCCTTTATCAATTATCACGCACTTTATTGGTAAGTACAAGCTCCTAAAAGAAAAAAAAAGACATAAAAACATGACAATATGTATTATTAAGGTTTATTGTGTGTGTATTAGATCTTTTTGAAGATGGGGCTGTTTGGAAAAGCTAAAAAGGACAAGGACAAAGCAGTCGATGATCCACGGACACGCGGGATGCTAGGACTAAGCACGCCTCGCTACGGATCAGCGTCACAGGCAGCAGGACAAGAAGCCACCAGCACCAGCACGCACCAAGCACCCACGCCAGTAACGCTAGGAGGAGGAATGGAAGGAATGGGTACAATGACGGTGGACCAAATAACAACAGCACTAACCGAGTGTTTCCACACATCATCGCCATACATCCGCATCAACACATCGATTCTCGTAGCATGTCATTCGGCCCACTCACTATCCACAGACCTATTCTCGCACGAATCCAGCGTAGTCTACAGCGACGCATGCTACCACGACCTGGATTTTACTGCTCGCGATACGCTTGCCCCCCATATATTCGAGCTCACAGCAGATGCCTATATGCATTTACGGAGGTTACGCCAGGACCAAGCGATTGTGCTTAGCGGAGTATCGGGGAGTGGCAAATCGGAGACAGCGAAGCTTATTAGTGACCAGGTATGCGTATTGGCGTCGAATTCGGGGCGTCATAATACGCGCGCGCAACTCCAAGTGTCCTACGTGGGAGCGGTAATCGAGGCGTTTACCAGTGCAAGGACTCGCGAGTGTGCGGGTGCAACGCGTGCGGGTCTGTGGCAAGAGATACAGTTTAATGAGCGCGGTCATGTGTCTGGATGTAAGGTGGTGGGATTCGGACTGGACAGATGGCGGGTGACAGACCGGGATGCTGGTGAGGGCACATTCAACGTGTTTTACTATTTGCTGCATGGCTCCACTTCGAGCGAACGCCAAGAGTGGCAGTTCCGTCCAGGCGGCGACGACGCGTGGTTTGCGTACTTGCGTACTACTGCGCAGCAGCAAAACAAGAAGCAACAGGCGTCATCGCCTGTTCCTCTTCCGCCCTCCCACTGCGCGTTCATGATGGACCAGCTGCGCACGGCGCTGCGCGTATGCGGGGTCCGCTCGCAGCACGCACTATTCCAAGTGCTGGCAGCCATCATGCATCTGGGCAACACCGAGTTTGCCGACGACCGAGCATCCTCCGACGAAACCGCTACAGTGAAGACGCCCGAGCAGGTGTCCATAGTCGCGCAGTGCCTAGGCGTACCTGCCGCCTCGCTGACCGCCGCACTGCTGTACAAGACGGCGCTAGTCAACAGCGACCTGTGCACGGTGTTTCTCAACAGCCATGGCGCCACCGCGCAGCGCAACGCCCTGGCGCGCGCGCTCTACCACCTGGTGTTCTACTGGCTGCTCGATACGCTCAACCAGCAGCTGGGCGACGAGGACGCGGTCAACCATATTGCCGTGCTGCAGATGTACGGGTTCTCAATGCCCCTGTTGTCGTCCTGCGCGTCGTTTGAGCAGTTCGCCGTCAACCTGGCCAACGAGCGGCTGCACGCGTTTGTGCTCGGCGAGGTGCTCGGCGAGACCTCGGGCATTGCGCAGACGATGCACGACGACGCGGCGCCCAGCGCCATGCATGTCTCGTGGGCGCCAAGGCTGCAGACCGCGCACCTGCTGGCGGGCGACCGGGAGGGCGTGGGCAATGGCGGAGTGGTGGGCGCGCTGGAGGCGCACGGCGACGGCGATGCGCCGCTGGACGACATTGCGCTGATCAACGCAGTCAACCGCGCGTTCGGCCAGCACCCGAGCTTCGTCCCAGGCCCCCCACCCACGGCGCAGGGCAAAGGAGGGGGCAGGCAAGTGGCGGTAGTGGCGCAGTTCGGCATCCGCCACTACGTGGCGCCCGTGACGTACGCGGTGGCGGGGTTCTGCCAGCGCAACATGGACCTCGAAGTCAGCGCCGACTTTTACGCGCTGTTCCGCGCCAGCCGCAGCCGCTTCGTGCGCCGGCTGTTCGCCAGCCCGCAGATTGCGCTGGACTGCCACCCGGAGGACAGCGCCACCGTCGTCGGCGCCTTTCTGTCCACGCGGCCCCCGCCTGCCACCCGCGCCGCCGCCTCCGCCCCCGACGCCAGCACGTTTGTCGGCGAGCTGAGCGGCGCGCTCGACGACGTCTTTGCATCCGCCGACCGCTGCAAGCTCTGGCACGTGGTGCACATCCGCGGCCACAGCCAAAGACAAGGAGGAGAAGAAATGGCAGCAGACGCCGCGTTTATCCGCCAGCAGGTGCAGGCGTTTGCGCTGGCCGAGCTGGCACAACGCCGGGCGCCCATCGAGTTCACCGTCGCGCTGCGCTTCGACGCATTCGTCGAGCGCTACGCCGCCATCGTCCGCCTCAGTGATGAAGAGGAGCACGCAATGGGTGCCCCCGCGCTGGTCGAGCGCGTCGCAGAGGCGCGCTCGTGGGTGCGCGGCCAGCACTACACGACCGGCCACCGCATGGTGTTCCTGACCGAACGCGTGTGGCGCAGCATCGACGTCGAGCTCAGGGCGCACGAGAAGCGCCGCCGCATGGTCCGCCCACCCGGCATCCTCGATGCCCTGGCGCATATCGACGATAATGGCGAGCTGGTGCAGCCACCGCCGCCGCATCAGATGTTCGCCTTTGATGCCGATGCGAGTACCGTGTTCGGCAGCGAGGTTGGCACCGCCGATGGGTTTAGCCCCGACGATTTGCTCTATGCCGACACTAGCAGCGGCAGCGACGATGACAGCGACTATTACCTCGACGGCGGCGAGAGCGAGGCGGGGGATGGCGAAGAGGAGGAGGAGGCCGCAAGGGAGAAGCAGGAGCGGGAGGAGCAGGACATCAACCCAGCGCATGGCAACTTTGACGGCGACTACGGGCATGCCGCCGCCAACAACCACCGGCGCAACCACAACCATCATCGCCGCAACCAGCCGCAGGGAGAGGGGCTGGTGGAGGAGGTGGAGACGACGGCGGCGCGGCGGTGCTGGACGCGGACAACGCACGGGCTGACCTGGCTGATCCCAGACTGGCTGATGAGCTGCTGCGGGATGAAGCGCGAGGACATGCGCATGGCATGGCGCGAAAAGGTCGCCATCTGTCTGATCATCCTCGCCATGTGGGCCTTTGTCCTCTTCTTCATCATCGGCCTGGGCCTCATCATGTGTCCCAAGCAATACGTGTACAACATTGACGAGCTGGCCGACCACACCGAGCGCAGCGACGCCTACGTGGCCCTACGGGGGAGGGTCTACGACATCACCAATTTCCTGAACCAGGAGCACGGCAAGTCGCGCGGCGGAGCGAGTCCCGAGGACATGATCATGTATGCAGGTCAGGAAGTCAACGCGTCGTTCCCGCTCGCCCTACGCGCCGCCTGCCCCGATCTCATAGCTGCCTCAGCCGACCCCAATTGGCTCATGTACTTGAAGTCGGATATCGAGACGGAGACCGCCTTTCCCTTTGTGCATCGCGCCGGATCTCTCGCAAACTCTAAATCCATGATGCGCCAGGACTTTTACTACCGCCATGTGGTCCCCAAAATGCGACACTTCAAAGTCGGCGACCTCGTGTGGGACCTAAAGTATATCCGCAACTTGCACCATCGCGGCGGAATGTACTGGCGTGTAATCAACGGCGAGGTCTTTAACTTGGGCCCGTATTTCGCGACTCGTGATGCGCCCGAAAACGTCGATCAGAAGAAGTGGCGATTCTTGCACCGACTCGTTGAATCCATTTTCGAGGACGCTGGTGCGAGGGATACCGATGTCACAAAGTACTGGAAAATGCTGCCGCTGAGTAAACCCGTACGTCAGGCAAACTACCGGTGCATGAAGAGTCTCTTTTATGTCGGAAAAGTCGATTCGCGTCATAGTTTCCGCTGCCTCTTCCCAAACTTTTTGCTACTCGCCGCTGCCTGTCTCCTGATGGTCGTCATCTCCATTAAATTCCTGGCCTCGCTACAGCTGTCGTCCCGCCGCAAACCGCAGAAACACGATAAATTTGTTATCTGCCAGGTCCCTTGCTACACAGAGGGCGAGTCCTCGCTGCGTCGCACCATTGATACGCTTGCCACGCTGGGTTACGACGATAAGCACCGGCTGTTGTTTATTATTTGCGATGGGAATATTGTCGGTTCGGGTAATGACCGGCCCACTCCGCGCATTGTTCTCGATATTCTGGGTGTTGACCCAAAGCTCGATCCGCCGGCTCGCTCGTTCCGGTCTATTGGCGAGGGCGGACAGCAGCATAATATGGCCAAGGTATATTCGGGGCTCTATGAATACGAGGGCCACGTCGTGCCCTACCTAGTAGTAGCAAAAATCGGCAAGCCAACGGAAAAGTCGCGACCCGGTAACCGCGGTAAACGCGACTCGCAAATGCTGCTTTTGCACTTCCTCAATCGCGTGCATTTCGAGTCCCCCATGTCGCCGCTCGATCTCGAGATCTACCATCAGCTCAAGAACGTTATTGGCGTACACCCGTCGCTCTACGAATACGTACTCATGGTGGATGCAGATACTGAGGTACTCCCAGACTCGCTCACACGTCTGGTCGCCTGCATGGTACACGACGCCAAGGTCATTGGTATTTGCGGCGAGACCCAGCTCACAAACGAGGATTTCTCCTGGACCACCATGATCCAAGTATACGAGTATTTCATCTCCCACCACATGGCCAAGGCCTTCGAGTCCCTATTCGGCTCCGTCACATGTCTCCCCGGATGCTTCTGCATGTACCGGCTGCGTACGGGTCGCGGAATGCCACTGATCATATCGAAGAACGTTATTGGCGATTATTCGGAGAACCACGTCGACACGCTGCACAAAAAGAATCTGCTATCTTTGGGTGAGGACCGGTATCTGACCACGCTGATGATGAAGTACTTCCCGCAGTACAAGATGACTTTCACCGCAGACGCGAAATGCAAGACAACGGCGCCCGATACCTGGTCAGTACTTTTATCGCAGCGTCGTCGGTGGATCAACTCGACGGTACACAATTTGGCCGAACTCATGTTTTTGCCCGAGATGTGCGGGTTCTGCTGTTTCTCAATGCGCTTCGTCGTCTTTATCGATCTCCTGGGAACCCTGACCATGCCATGCACGCTCTTCTATCTCGCATATCTCGCCTACCTAGCCATATCCAAAATCGCCGACATTGGTTACATCTCGCTCATCCTCATTGGTGCCATTTACGGGCTCCAGGCCATCATCTTTGTACTCAAACGACAGTGGCAGCATATCGGCTGGATGGTCATCTACCTCTTGGCATATCCGCTTTGGTCCTTCTTCATCCCCATTTACGCATTCTGGCATATGGACGATTTCTCTTGGGGCAATACTCGTATTGTTGTTGGAGAAGACGGAAAGCGCCAGATATTTGTCAAGGACGAGGAGCCGTTCGATCCTGATGAGATTCCAATGAGGACGTGGGCAGAGTACGAAGGCGAGATACATAAACGCCAGCAGCAGATCCAGGACTTGGAAGCCGTCGCTCAGGCCATCGATGAGTTTGCCAATAACGGCGTTCGCCCAGTCAGTCGCTTCACTCATATACCGGGATTAGAAAATCCATCCACCACCATTGCTGCTGCCATCCAACAGCAGCAGCAGCCTCTATATCCAATCGCAGCAGAATATAATGGCGGTGGCGCTACGTATAGCTCGCCTAGATTCAGCGCTTACTTTGGCAGTATACCCGCTGCTACTCCTCCGCAGGCGGCAATCGCTACTCCTTGCTTCAACCTCGTTCAGATGCCTCCCGGAACTCATATGCCCTCGGATGACGCCCTGGCTGCCGCTATTTCGTCCATCCTCGACGCATCTGATCTCTCTACTGTCACTATGAAGGTGGTTCGCGATGAATTGTCCAGGATGTTTGCTGTCGATATGTCGCCGCGTCGCGAGTTTATCAGCCAAACCGTACAGGCAATAATCCAACGCCGGGCGCCGTGACTCCTACAACCAACAACTCCCCTCCCCAAAAAAAAATAGCAATTTTTCACTAGTCATACCACGTTTTCCTCTCTCTCTCTCTCCCTCTCTCCTTTCATCAACGAATACAAATAATGTCATCAACTAATAATAAAAATATGAAATTGTCAATCATAGGTGTTAAAAATAAAAACAAATAAATAAATAAATAGATTGGGTTACTCTCCCGTTGCCTGCTCAGAATCTGGGTCCGGCGCGCCGCCTGTTGCCGCCGGCTCCTGAACATTCTTGTGCTTCTCAATCTGCATCATGCGTGCCTTCAACAGCCGATCGCGCACGTTTCGGGACAGCTTCACGGGCTGCCGAGCTGCTGGCACCGACAGCGCCGCCTCACCGCCTCCAAAGCTACCGCCGCTGCTTCCATTTCCACTCGCAGCAGCACCTGGCGCCTGCTGAACTTCCGGCTCGCGCTGAGAAGACGATCCTCCGTCTCCGCCGCCACTGCCGCTGCCTTTGACAGGAAGCATCAGCCCCATGCCCTCCATAGCCGGCGGCGTAAACGCGGCAGGCGGTAGTATAAGCGTGCGCGGCGAAGCAGTCGCGCCAATTCCCGGACTAACCCGCGGCGAGCCAGGATCAGACATCACGCCACCTAAGAAGGACGCCGGGAGGTTAGAGAGCCGGTGCGGAGGAAACTCAATACTAGGGTCCGCGGGCTCTGACGGCACATCGTCAATGTCCGAGAACAGCGAGGTCGCCTGGATAGCACGCAGGGCGTCCTTGTCGCCAGCCGCCGCCGCGTCCATTGCAGCAGCAATATCAGCCGTCGTCTTTAGACGCGCGTAGTTGCGGATCGGCATCTCGGCATCCGAGGGCAGGCTTGCCGGCGAGAATGTCGAGATTCCTTGGCTGCCTGCCGGATCAGCCCTAGGCACCGATCGCGCGGGCATAAAGCTGCTGGCCGACGGCCGGGCCACTGACCAGCCGCTAGCATCGACACCGTGGCCACCAATGCTTCCCATAGCGCTGTTGCGCTGCAAAGCTCGCCTCGCCCTGCCATAGCTCGCTTGGACTGAAGACCCAGGCAAGTCAAAGCTCAGCAGCGAAGGGTCGATGATGCTGTGCCGAGGCACATCCAGGTAGTTCTGCGACCCGTACGCCGAACCTCCCATTCTGTAGCTCGTGTCATACGTGCTGCCACGGTAGGCCGATGCTGCCTCGGAGTAGTCGCGGTGCCCTCTGCCCTCTGGGTGGTACCCTCCTGCGCTGCCGATGCCGCCGGCACGGTGCTTGCCCTTGCCCTCACTGCGTCCGTGGCCCGACCCGTGTCCATGCTTGTGCCCATGTCTGCTATACTCCTCTTCGCCGCCCGAATGGCTGCGCTTCTCCAAGTCGCGATGGGACCGGTCATAGGCAGCCACCACACGTGCTTGCATAGTGTCAGGGCGGCTCGCAGGCATCGCACGCGCGCCAGGCCTAGACGACCGACGCTTGCGATGTGGCGGCGGCGGCGGCGGATGCAGCAGCTTGCTGCGGCCTTCAGCACTCGGAGGAGGCGCGTCGCTCACTACAGCCTCGCTGTCCTTGCCCTGCCGGCGATCCTTTGGCACGCTCGCTCGCGTCCAGAACGCCGACTTTTTGGCCTGTTTAGTGGCTGCCGCTAGCGACATGGTGCCCCTGCTAACAAAGCTATCGTCCACCTCCTCGTTGGATATGCCACTGAGGTCGTACATGTCAATTCTCTGCAATGCGGTCTTGCTAATCCGCTGGCCCTTGATGACGCCCACCTCGTAGTCAATGCCACTGCCTCCAGCGTCGCTGTCCTCGTCCTCGTCCTCATCTTCGTCATCGCTGTCCGCCGAAGAGCTCTTTGCATCTCCTTCGCTACACTCGACATCAGAGCTCTCGGCTGGCATTTTGCCCTTGAGCTTGGCCTTCAGAGCTGCCATTCCCGGCATGTTGGCCAGGTCTTTGCCAAACTCGCGCTTGAACATCTTGACCTGTTTGCGCAAGGCGCGCGCTGCCTGTGCTTGGCGCAGGGCTTTGGACTCGCTATCTTCGTCGTCCTCCTCCCCCGCATTCGGCTGGCCCGGCCCGCCTTCGTGCGACTCGCTAGCTTTGGCATGGCTGTAGGCAATAAACCGATGCTCCGCAGAGTTGAGCCTGCGGCCGCGCTTCCACTCAGGCTTGACTGTCGCGAGCCGCTGGTCACGCTCGCTCGTGAAAGCTTGGCTGCCATCATCGCTAATATCGGCCGCCACCTCGTCGTGGTCGCTACCGCGCTCGATGTTGCTGTCACTGGCCTCATCGACCGACGAGCTCAGCTCTGATCCACTCATCGACTCTGAGGACCTGTTGTGGACATCCTCCAGAATGGGCACGATTTCGCCGTTCTCGCCGTACATGCGGGGCTGGAACTGAGATATGGTCGACAGCAGGTTCTCAAAGCGAAGCGGCTTGGTGATATACTCGTCCATGCCCGCAGACAGGCAGCGCTCGCGGTCGCCTATCATGGCATGCGCAGTAAGGGCGATGATTGGCGTGCGGAAGTCTACGCCTTCGGATTCCTCCCAGTCGCGAATGCAAGCCGTGCTCTCGAACCCGCCCATGACTGGCATTTGCACGTCCATCAAGATGATGTCGTAGGGCATCGGCACGCAGGCGTACTTGCTATGGGGGTCGCGCACACCCGCTTGCTTGCGATTGTTGATGTCTTCGACCGAGGTACTGCTGTAGGCGCCAATATCGTTGCCCTTGTTCGAGTCATTGGGCATCATCATCGAGTCAAAAATAGCGGGGAAGTCGTCCGACGGCTTGACGGCAGGCGGGTAGATGCTGTCGGCAAAGATTGTGCCTTCGGTATACTGCGGCGCGGTCTCCTCAGTCGTCGCATCGCCATCAGCAGCATCGGGCTTGGCGGTCTGGCTATCATCCGCCGCAGCACCGCTGTTTTCATCGGCTGCATCAGCCGACTTGCTGTTGCTACCGCCACCGTTGTTGTTGTTGCCAGAATTGTCGATATAGTCGCCTCTCTCGGAGCAGGGCGACGAGTCGTTGGGGTCCATCGCAAAGGGCGACCGGCCGTTGTTGACTTCCTTGGGCGGCACACCCTCCTCGCCGCTGCTCGAGCCTGACGACGAGGGCTTGATGTGGCCTCCGTAGGCCACGAGGTTGCGCCTCCACTGGTCCAAGACGGCCTCGACGGCCAGCTGGCCATTGGACACCACCTCGACCTTGTGGTTGCACTTTTGCAGGATGCGCAGAGCAAGCTTTTGGTTGACCACGTTGTCCTCAGCAAGCAAAATGTGCAGTGGCCGGCGGCGGTAGCGCTCCAGGTCGGGAACCAGCGAGTGGGACTCGAGTGCTGGGATGAGGGCGCTTGCCACCTTGCTAAAGTCGAATGGCACATCCAAGTATGAGTGTATGCCCAGGCTATTGACGCGGTTGACGTCGATGCAGCGGTGATTGGGATCTGGGAAGAAAACGACTGGCATAAACTGCAGGTTGGCCATGCCCGCATCTCGCAGCTCCTCAGCAGTCGTCAGGCTGTCGACGATAAACAGGTCGAACAGAGGGCGCACTTGCGATCCACGCCACAAAACCTGGCTCGCCTGCTCCGTGTTCTCGACTGCTGCTGAGCTCAGGTGGAACGCCGTGAGAATCTCGCGTAGCTTGGCCACAATTGCCTCGCCCTGCGGGTGCCGGCGGACGTCGTAGATGATCAGCACATGGCGAGTGCGGTAGGGCAGCAGGCGCCGCTCAAAGAAGCCAAAGTCGGGCGTCGGCGCCTCGACCTTGACCGTAAAGGTAAATTTGGAGCCCTCGCCGTACTGGCTCTCAACGCGAATGTCGCCGCCCAGGAGCTCGCAGAGGCGCTTCGATATGCTCAGGCCCAGCCCAGTGCCGCCGTACTTGCGCGTCGTCGAACCGTCGGCCTGGGAGAACGACTCAAAGATCATCGACAGCTTGTCCTTGGGGATGCCAATGCCCGTGTCGCTCACCGATATCTCCAGAATCAAGTGGATGCCGATGCGGCCTGAAACCTTGCAGCGAACAGAGATCTCGCCCTTGTTGGTGAACTTTACAGCATTGCCCACGAGGTTGGTCAGAATCTGTCGCAAGCGGTGCGGGTCGCCAATAAAGTAGTCGGGTATGTCCGGGTCGCATTCCAACATAACCAGCAAGCCCTTTTGCGCCGTCTTGACCGCGAGTGCTTGATGCACGTTGAGGAGTATGCTGCGCAAAGGGAACGGAGTGTTCTCGATGCTCATGCGCCCAGCCTCGATCTTGGACAGGTCGAGCAGGTCATCCAAAATAGTCAACAGCGAGTTGGACAGATTGGACACGATCATAAGCGAGTCGCGCTGGGTGTGGGTCAAGTTCGTCTCCAGCGTCAGCGACGTCATGCCAATAATGCCGTTCATGGGCGTGCGGACCTCGTGCGACATGTTGGCCAGGAACTCGCTCTTGGCTCGGTTAGCGGACTCGGCAGTCTGGCGAGCCTCGATGTTGCGATAAATGCTCTCGCGCAGCGAATAAACCATGCGGTTGATCTGGGCTTTGAGCGCATCCATCTCGCCAAAGGCATTGACGGTGATCATCGCGTTGTAGTCGCCCTGGGTGGCCGCAGCGCTGATCTGAGCAAAGGCGCGCACTTGGTCGGTCAAGTTGGCAGCCATGCTGTTGACCTTGCGCGTAACATCGCGCCAGATACCATCGACGTCCGACACGTGGGCTTGCCCGCCCAGCCTGCCCTCATTGCCAACCTCCCTGGCAACACGCGAGACCTCGGCGGCAAAGTTAGTCAGTCGGCGGACCATGCCATTGATAGTCGCCTTGAGATCGCCCATCTCGCCACTGAGCGGCACAACAACAACCTTGCTCAAGTCGCCCTTAGCAACAGCCGTAGTGACGGTGGCGATGTCGCGGACCTGATTTGTCAAGTTTTTAGCCATTCTGTTGACGTTGTCAGTCAGGATTTGCCAAGTTCCATCGACGTTCGGGACGATCGCCTGGCCGCCAAGCTTGCCATCGGTGCCAACCTCCCTGGCGACGCGCGACACCTCGGATGCGAATACGCTGAGTTGATCCACCATCGTGTTGATCGTCGACTTGAGGTCCAACATCTCGCCCTTGACATCGACGTTGATCTTTTGCGTCAGGTCGCCATGAGCGACGGCCTTGGTGACATCGCTGATGGAGCGCACCTGCGTCGTCAGGTTGTAGGCCATGCTGTTGACATTGTCGGTCAGGTCCTTCCATGTACCATCGACGTTCGGGACAACCGCCTGACCGTCAAGGATGCCTTCAGTACCGACCTCCCTAGCGACGCGCGACACCTCAAACGCAAAAATGCTTAGCTGGTCGACCATGTCGTTGATCGTCGTTTTTAGGTCCAGCATTTCGCCGTTGAGCTCCGAGGTAACCTTTTGTGTCAGGTCGCCCTTCGCGACAGCCGTAGTTACTTTAGCGATGTCGCGGACCTGCGTCGACAAGTTATTAGCCATCTTGTTGACGTTGTCGGTCAGGTCTTTCCAGGTGCCATCTACACCAACGACGTCAGCCTGGCCACCAAGGTTGCCCTCGGTACCGACCTCCCTGGCGACGCGCGACACCTCGGATGCGAACGTACTCAGCTGGTCCACCATGGTGTTGATCGTCGTTTTCAGATCCAGCATCTCGCCGCTCTGCTCCGAAGTAACCTTTTGTGTCAGGTCGCCCTTGGCAACGGCTTTTGTGACAGTGGCGATGTCTCGGACCTGCGTCGTCAGATTGGCCGCCATTTTGTTGACGTTGTCAGTCAGATCGCGCCAAGTACCATCAACGCCGTCGACGTTGGCCTGTCCATCAAGGATGCCCTCGGTACCGACCTCCCTGGCGACGCGCGACACCTCAGACGCGAACGTACTGAGCTGGTCCACCATTGTGTTGATCGTCGACTTGAGCTCGAGCATCTCGCCACGCTGCTCCGAGGTAACCTTTTGCGTCAGGTCACCCTTGGCAACTGCTTTGGTGACAGTGGCGATGTCTCGGACCTGCGTCGACAAGTTTTTAGCCATTCTGTTAACATTATCGGTCAGGATTTGCCAAGTTCCATCGACGTTCGGGACAATCGCCTGGCCGCCGAGGTTGCCCTCAGTCCCGACTTCTTTGGCCACACGCGACACCTCAGACGCGAACGTACTGAGTTGGTCCACCATGGTGTTGATCGTCGTCTTCAGATCCAGCATCTCGCCGCTCTGCTCCGAGGTAACCTTCTGTGTCAGGTCACCCATGGCAACGGCTTTTGTGACAGTGGCGATGTCTCGGACCTGCGTCGTCAGATTGGCCGCCATCTTGTTGACGTTGTCGGTCAGGATTTGCCAAGTTCCATCGACGTTCGGGACGATCGCCTGGCCGCCAAGGTTGCCCTCAGTCCCGACCTCCCTGGCGACGCGCGACACCTCGGATGCGAATGTACTCAGCTGGTCGACCATGGTGTTGATCGTCGTCTTCAGATCCAGCATCTCGCCCTGGACGTTGATGTCGATCTTCTGCGTGAGGTCACCAGCGGCGACAGCCTTGGTAACGTCGCTGATCGTGCGCACTTGGTACGTGAGGTTGGTGGCCATCTTGTTGACGTTGTCAGTCACGTTTTTCCACATGCCATCGACGTTCGGGACTTCCGCCTGGCCGCCGAGCTTGCCATTAATGCCGACCTCAAGTGCTACACGAATGATCTCGCCAGCGAAAATGTTCAGCTGGTCCACCATCGTGTTGATAGTGTCCTTCAACTCGAGCATCTCGCCCTTGACGTCGACGTTGATCTTTTGAGACAAGTCGCCATGTGCGACAGCAGTGGTGACTTGGCTAATCGATCGCACCTGGCTCGTCAAGTTCCCAGCCATGGTATTGACGTTGTCGGTCAGGTCCTTCCACGTACCGTCGACGTTCGGGACAATCGCCTGACCGTCAAGGATGCCTTCAGTACCGACCTCCCTAGCGACACGCGAGACCTCAAATGCAAAAATGCTAAGCTGGTCCACCATCGTATTGATCGTTTTTTTGAGATCTCCCATCTCGCCGTTGAGCGGAATCTGGACCTTCTGTGTCAGGTCGCCAGCGGCAACAGCCATAGTGACCATGGTGATGTCGCGCACTTGGTTCGTCAAGTTGTAGGCCATCTTGTTGACGTTATCCGTTAGGTCCTTCCAGGTGCCGCCAACATTCTTGAGTGTCGCCTGGCCGCCGAGCACGCCATCGGTGCCAACTTGGAGCGCGACACTGGATACTTCAGAGACGATCTCACGCAGCTTCTCCACCATGTCGTTGATCGTCGTTTTCAGGTCCAGCATCTCGCCTTGGACATCGACATCGACCTTTTTGCTGAGGTCGCCCTCTGCAATCGCCGTAGTTACTTTAGCGATGTCTCGGACCTGCGTCGTCAGATTGGCCGCCATCTTGTTGACATTGTCGGTCAGGTCCTTCCAGATGCCGTCAACTCCAACGACGTGA
The DNA here is from genome assembly GCA_027578655.1 of Coemansia sp. RSA 1694. Classification (NCBI taxonomy): domain Eukaryota; kingdom Fungi; phylum Kickxellomycota; class Kickxellomycetes; order Kickxellales; family Kickxellaceae; genus Coemansia; species Coemansia sp. RSA 1694. The sequence goes on along the minus strand of JANBTL010000007.1, from coordinate 2,348 downwards.
GCCTGGCCACCAAGGTTGCCCTCGGTACCGACTTCCCTGGCGACGCGCGACACCTCGGACGCAAACAGACTGAGTTGATCCACCATCGTGTTGATTGTCGACTTGAGCTCGCCCATCTCGCCGTTGAGCTCCGAGGTAACCGTTTGGGTCAGGTCACCTTTTGCAACGGCCTTGGTGACAGTGGCAATGTCGCGCACCTGCGTCGTCAGATTGGCCGCCATCTTGTTGACATTGTCGGTCAGGTCCTTCCAAGTACCATCAACTCCAACAACGTTGGCCTGACCATCAAGAATGCCATCGGTACCAACCTCCTTGGCCACACGCGACACCTCGGATGCGAATGTGCTCAGCTGATCCACCATGGTGTTGATCGTTGTTTTCAGATCCAGCATCTCGCCACGCTGCTCCGAGGTAACCTTTTGCGTCAGGTCGCCCTTAGCAACGGCCTTGGTGACTTTCGCAATGTCGCGGACCTGAGTTGACAAGTTATTGGCCATCTTGTTGACGTTGTCAGTCAGATCGCGCCACGTACCATCGACGCCGTCGACGTTGGCCTGTCCGTCAAGGATGCCTTCGGTACCGACCTCCCTGGCAACGCGCGACACCTCGTCAGCAAAAGTACTCAGCTGATCCACCATCGTATTGATAGTCTGCTTGAGCTCGTCCATCTCGCCGTTGAGCGGAATCTGGACCTTTTGCGTGAGGTCGCCAGCGGCAACAGCCTTGGTGACAGTGGCGATGTCTCGGACCTGCGTCGTCAGATTGGCCGCCATCTTGTTGACATTATCGGTCAGGATTTGCCAAGTTCCATCGACGTTCGGGACAATCGCCTGGCCGCCGAGGTTGCCCTCAGTCCCGACTTCCTTGGCCACACGCGACACCTCGGATGCGAACGTACTCAGCTGGTCCACCATGGTGTTGATCGTCGTTTTCAGATCCAACATCTCGCCACGCTGCTCCGAGGTAACCTTCTGCGTCAGGTCACCCTTGGCAACGGCCTTGGTGACAGTGGCGATGTCTCGGACCTGCGTCGACAAGTTTTTAGCCATTCTGTTGACGTTGTCAGTCAGATCGCGCCACGTACCATCAACGCCGTCGACGTTGGCCTGCCCATCAAGGATGCCCTCAGTACCGACCTCTCTGGCGACGCGCGACACCTCCGAGGCAAACGTACTCAGCTGGCCCACCATGGTGTTGATCGTCGTTTTCAGATCCAGCATCTCACCGTTGAGCTCTGAGGTAACCTTTTGCGTCAGGTCGCCCTTGGCGACAGCCGTGGTGACGGTGGCAATGTCTCGGACCTGCGTCGTCAGATTGGCCGCCATCTTGTTGACGTTGTCGGTCAGGATTTGCCAAGTTCCGTCAACGTTCGGGACGATCGCCTGGCCGCCAAGGTTGCCCTCAGTCCCGACCTCCTTGGCCACACGCGACACCTCGGATGCGAACGTACTCAGCTGGTCCACCATGGTGTTGATCGTCGTTTTCAGATCCAACATCTCGCCACGCTGCTCTGAGGTAACCTTCTGCGTCAGGTCACCTTTTGCAACGGCCTTGGTGACGGTGGCAATGTCGCGGACCTGCGTCGTCAGATTGGCCGCCATCTTGTTGACGTTGTCGGTTAGATCCTTCCAAGTACCATCGACGCCGTCGACATTGGCCTGACCATCAAGAATGCCATCGGTACCGACCTCCCTAGCGACGCGCGACACCTCGGATGCGAATGTGCTCAGCTGATCCACCATGGTGTTGATCGTTGTTTTCAGATCCAGCATCTCGCCACGCTGCTCCGAGGTAACCTTCTGCGTCAGGTCGCCCTTAGCAACGGCCTTGGTGACTTTCGCAATGTCGCGGACCTGAGTTGACAAGTTATTAGCCATCTTGTTGACGTTGTCAGTCAGATCGCGCCACGTACCATCGACGCCGTCGACATTGGCCTGTCCGTCAAGGATGCCTTCGGTACCGACCTCCCTGGCAACGCGCGACACCTCGTCAGCAAAAGTACTCAGCTGATCCACCATCGTATTGATAGTCTGCTTGAGCTCGTCCATCTCGCCGTTGAGCGGAATCTGGACCTTTTGCGTGAGGTCGCCAGCGGCAACAGCCTTGGTGACAGTGGCGATGTCTCGGACCTGCGTCGTCAGATTGGCCGCCATCTTGTTGACGTTGTCGGTCAGGATTTGCCAAGTTCCGTCAACGTTCGGGACGATCGCCTGGCCGCCAAGGTTGCCCTCAGTTCCGACTTCCTTGGCCACACGCGACACCTCGGATGCGAACGTACTCAGCTGGTCCACCATGGTGTTGATCGTCGTTTTCAGATCCAACATCTCGCCACGCTGCTCTGAGGTAAC